>CM070677.1:42966246-43213746 GCA_036346265.1 Melocanna baccifera
TGGTGGCCAGGCTCCCACGGTTAGTTATCAGCTCTACGACTACAATGTTGTCGTCTTGTGATCGAATGATAAAAAAAATTCTTAACAATTCCAAATATATGCTAATATTCTTGTAAATACCGCTCTCAACTTCTTATATTTGCCAAAAACTCGCAGTTCACAACGATGCTCTTCGTAGTATACTACCAGTAGACGACCGCTACTAGCGAGTGCTGCTCCTGTGGGTAGCTTTCCGGTGGGGCTGGCTGGCTCCTCAAAAACAGAGGCACAGAGGGGCCAGTGTATGCTGTGGAGGCGAGCGCGAGCGCGAGGAGGCAGGAGTCATTCGGCTGCAAAGCTGCCGTCGGCACTCTCCCCGCTTTCCAGGGCCGCGCCTATCCTCCCCTCCCTCCCACCCCCGCGTCCTCTCCCTCTCGAACGCACGCGGCTGGGGCTGGATTTTGCTGGGTGCTGCCGCTGTCGTTGCACCACCACCACCGCGCGCACCGCATCAGCATCAGCACAAAGGGCGGAGGAGTCGTGTCTTTCTTTTTCCTTCTTGAGATGCTTACGCTGCTCCTTATATCCACCCTCCCGGCCTTCACGCTGCTCCTCGTCGCGCCCGCCACGTACAAGCCCTGCAAGCTCGTGCGGGAGCTCGGCCTCGTCGCGCTGCTGCTCGCGCGGGAGCTGCTGAGGCACTCTGTCTCCACCGTGCGGGGTGGGAGGGAGCAGGGGGCGAGAATGCCGCCGTCCAAGGAGAAGGCGGCCAGGGAGGACGCTGCGGCGGCGGCACCCGCATTGGCGGAGGGGGCGGAGGCGGCGCTCCCGGTGCTCGACCTGCCGGAGCTGGCGCTGGACCGCGTGCTGGAGGAGCTGTCCCCGGCGTCGCTCGCCGCGATGGCGTGCGTCTGCGCGGGGCTCAGGGACCGCTGCTCCATGGACAGCCTGTGGGAGCGCCACGTCCGGCGGAAGTGGGGTGGCGTGCTCGGCGCCGCCGCGCGCAAGGAACGGGAGGCGGAGCTGACCACCAGGAGGAGCGCCACCACCCCGCCGCGTCCGGCCAGGCGGAGGAGCTGGGTGGACTCGCTGGCGTGCGCCTGGCCCTTCTCTTGGACCACCTGCCACTGGCTCAAGGGGGACTCGGTCACCCCCGCCGCTGCCGCCGTCACGGCCGAGCTACCACCCGCGCTCCCGGCCGATACGGTGGCCGCGTGGTACCGCGCGCTCGAGTGCGGCGAGTTCTGGTTCCCCTCGCAGGTGTACAACCGCGAGGTAAACGACCCTCTCCTAGTAGTATATACTCGGTGTATCCTCCCCTAATTTGTTTGCTCAGTTGTAATTAAAGTTTGTTCTTTTTAATCATAGTCGCCATTAGATTAAGTAGAAGAAGCACTGCTCGCTTTGTTTAACACTGGGAGAATAATCTCCTTAGCAGGACGGGCATGTCGGATTCGTGCTGTCGTGCTACGACGCTCACCTCCGCTATGACAGGCGCACTGACACCTTCACCGCGAGGTACTCCCAACTTACTTGTTGCCGCTGGTAGTTTACCGTTTTGATCCGATTGAACTGTCCACATGTGAATGAAGACAATTTTCTCTCTTAATCCATGTAGTGCTCATGGAGTTTAGGAGTTCGTTAACCTCTGTAAAGTGCAAGTACCAATTCGGGGATTGCATCATCATAATGACACGTTGAATCGGTGATTGAGAAATGTTAATGAAAAAACTCTTTTTTAAAAAAGATTGAGAGAAATGTTAACGAAGGCGACAAGAACATAGTACAAGATCTTTCGGATTCATTTGCGGTGGTTGGGATCGCTTTTAATCGGTGATGGGCAATTGGTGGGTTCTGACTGATAGGTACCCGCCGCACGGCCGGAAACCGGCGAAAGAGGAGGACGGCGTGCAGTGGAGTAGGATCCGCGCCCCGCCGGTGAGCACGCCGGCGCACGATCTCCATGTCTCGGCCTGCCTGGAGGACCTGCATCCCGGAGACCACTTTGAGATCCAGTGGAGGAAGAACAAGGACTTCCCTTACGGTACGTGCTCACATCGGTCATGCGGCACCTGACAGGCAAAATCTAGCCCTTGTACTCCGCTGCTTAAGACGACTGTTGAAGTCGACTCGCTTGGTGATTCGTACACCTTATGCCAATGCAAAATTCTGTTTGGTTTAGCACTTGATAATCGATTGATGCTTTGTTGCTATGGATTACAGGCTGGTGGTATGGTGTCGTGGGTCACCTGGGGTCATGCAATGCAGGCGAGCTTCTCTGTCGTTGCCATGGAGACGGTAAAGATCCTCTTACTTTCCTTTTTTTTTCACCTTTAGATACTGTCGGCGATAACACGAGCGGCCGAGATGAACGCTCTGGGGAAGAGCACGAGCTACCTTACAAAAGAAACGGGTGAAACACTCATCTCACCTGCTTGTACTCAAAGGAGTGGAAGATATAAAGAAGGAAGAAAATATTCGGGAACATATCGGAGACAATAAAGATTCTTGGCCCCTTTCTTCTTTTCAAGGATCAAGATTCGTTGTCTTGTCCCCAAAGAACAACTTGCGAGACGGTGCGCTGTGGCCAAGTCTTATTCCCCTTTTGTGGATCTTGAGCCATCCATATCCATTGGCTGTTCGTATGTAGTACTAGTATCTTCCTACTATTTGGGGCCATTTTTGTCAGTTAAACTGCATTCCATGGATGAAATAGGACCATGACCAATTAGACATTTGCATGCTGCGGTTCTCTGTATGCGCGCTCATCTGAATGTCTAGGTGTGTTCTTCTGTTTTCTGACAGATATAGTTGTCCTGGAGTTCAAACACTATGCGCCAGGTTCGAGATGGAGGCAGGCCACCGTGAGCAGGAAAGATCATAGGGAGAAAGGGGATGAGACGGACGGTTTCTACGGAGGCATCAGGAAGCTCCAAACCAAAGACGAGATATCGACGTGGCAAAGATTTTGGCCAGTTGATGTCCTGAACTAAAGATATACATATGTGCTGCCTGCCTGCATATCGCCATCTTGTTGTATAGTCGTCGAGCTGCAGCACTCCGTGTTCGTCTGAGTAATTCACTCACCTGTTGCTCTTGTCCTGAATTTTTGGTAGTTGAGCTAAGATGAAGTAGAAGATATGTTCTGTCCAAGATCCATTAGAGGAGCAACAATAGGTAATGGTTATGAATGATGTACAACCTTACCTAGTTTTCGGTTTGCCCTGTACCTGTACGGTTTACCTAGAGCTATAATTCTTCTGAATGCTATTATATGACAAATCACGATCCGGTTATATTCGAGCTGACGTTTCTACCATGTTAATCAAAGATCTCAAGGTACGCAGCGGTTGTCAGCTGCACGGAAAACGTGCTTTTGCTGAAAGTTCTACATGGATCCGACGATGATCAGGTGCCTAATTTCTGGCAGGTGAGCAGTGCTAGGTTTGCAAGTCTTTGCAGATGAATTGGGGTTAGAGTCGTGCTTAACTCTGTTTTGACGACAGCATCTGGAACGAATAGGCAATTCCACAATTATTGGAATGGGAAATTACAGTGAAAAGGTTTGAGAAGAACTAGAGGGCCGATGGTGGCAAACTCCCAACTTGTGTTTGGACTTTGGATTGAACCTGTAGCAGCCTCACTGTGTGAGGCCCAAAATCTTCTATCAATTTATCTATCCATATATTATCATACAAAAACTAAGTCACAAGAAATCAACATGTTCTCTCTCAAGGGCTAGAAATTCTCATATCAATCGAAGGAAAAAGAAATATCTACACCATTGATTGTGGTGGGTCCAGATTATAACGATCTAGATTAAAAGAAAGAGTCAATGTCAAGTACAATATAAAAATAACTAAAATTTAGAATAAAAATATAATAAAAATTAGCAATTTGATTCACATACAAATTCATAAATAAAATCCCTAAATAAATATAATTTAGGATAAAAATAAAAAAATATTAGCAATTGGATTTATATACTAATTCCAACAAAAATAACTTCAATTTGGAATAAATGATAAAATAAAATTAGCAATCTGATTTCAATACAAATTCCAAAGTGAAATCCCAACATAACTATAATTTGAAACTAAAATTAGTAAGTGGATTTGTATACAAATTCCATCCAAAAATAGTTGAACTTTGAAATAAAAAATAAAATTTGCAATTTGATTTCCATACAATTCTAAAGTAAAATATCTAATTAACTAAAATTTAGAATAAATGAAATAAAATTAGTAATTTGATTTCCATATGAATTCCTAAGTAAAATACTTTAACAAATATATTTTGGAATAAAAATTAATCAAATATTAGTAATTGCATTTGTATATGAATTTTAATAAAAAATAATTTTATTTGGTGTAAAAATAAAATCAAAATAGCAATTTGATTTCAATACAAACTAAAGTAAAATCCCTAAATAATTAAAATTAGCGATTTAATTTGTATATAGACCCCAATAAAAACAACTAAAATTTTGAATAAAAATAAAAGTTATTTTGAGGATAGCACGAATGGTGTCAAAGGACATAAGGAAAGAGTGCAATGGTGTCGATATATCTTACAAGTAGACATTAACCCACCGAAAAGCGAAGCCAAGGCGACAGTGAAGATAAGGACAATGGTGTGCTGGTCACATTAGTCGTTCAATGAGGACAATGTCATCCTACATGCTAAAGCCATTGAAGAGAAATATCAGAGTCCAAGGTGCCAAGGGCCATAATGATGAGTGGTAAGCATCGATATTGTTGAAGAAATCAGTGGTCAAATAAACTCAACGATGGAAAAGCTTTGACAAAGAGAAGATGAAGCTTTACATTGAAAATAAGCTATAGACGATATAGGGCCATCGGGTAGCTAGGAGCATGCCATCGCTGGTGAGGGACACGGCGTCATCGGTGATGATAAGAAGATTCTCCATATCGTTAGACAATGACTAAAGTAGTCATGTGAAAGCATCTAGGCCCCTAAAAATGGTTTTGATAATTAATGGTATTATGTGAATATGGGACTAATATGTTTATTAAGTATTTGAATGGTTTGATCCCAGTAACGAATATGAGATGCATGCTAAAGGTCAATATCAGGATCAATATGGTTCAAGACAAAGGTATAAGTAGCCTAGAATTCTTTTGTTATTTTACCGGTCTTTGGAGAAAGAATGGAAGACCGAATTTTAGGTTAAATGCTACACTATTAAGAGGAATTATGACTAGTAGCTTAACAACATATTCTTATGTCACTTTGATCAATGTAGGATTATACATGCACTTAGAATTAAAATTGATAGCCAACTGTGCATTCTTAGAAAAATCGTTAGTACCAGAGTTTACTCGGCGGTACTACCGCTATGCGGTATGGCCCAGAAGATACTATGGTACTACCGCAACCTGGAAGTATCGACGCTTAGTTGGTGGTACATTTTTTTGCAGAGAATTCCTTTGAAGCTCTTTGGTTTCTCTTAAAATGGTAGTACCAGAATTCAAACGGCGAAACTATCGCAACACGGTATGGCCACAACTCTTGACCGGTACTACCAAACCCTGAAAGTTTTGAATTTATGGGCGGTACGTTTTTTCAGAGAGAACCAAGTTTTGGTTGTCAAAACAAACGAAGTACCATGTCTAAAAATGGAACTATTAGAGAGCGGAACTACCGGACTTATAACAATGGTAGTACTGCCATATTTCAACGACTAGTTTAGAAGCTTTGCTATAGCCGTTACTATTGTGTCAAAACAGGTGTGGTAGTATTGACCATTGAATGATGGTACAATTGCTCATCTAGATTTTTTTCAGGAATCTTTCTCCAACGACTAGATTTGATTGGTAGGGTATAAATACTCCCACCAGTTCAAGGATAGAGGCTAGAGACTTCATTTAACATCTTTGAGCATACTCTCTCCATACCTCATTTAGTCTCATTGCATTCATTTGAGGTAGTTAAGCCAAAAATCAAGTGCATTCATTCTAGATTGATGCTTAGCACTTAGTCACCGTTAAGCAAAGCTGTAGTTTATTATTCTTGGTGCTTGCCGGCACCAAGGCAATTTGATGGGAGATTACAATGTGACCTCTTCGAGGAGATTGTGAAGAGGCCCGACGCCAATTTGTAAGTGATTTGGTGTTTACCATCTTCGAGCGGAGAAGAGCAACCACTAATAGAATCAAGGAGCGAGGCTTAATTCGTGAAGCCAATCCAAGTTGGTTGGATTTTCCTCAACATAGACTAGTGAAGACTGGTAAGTCTTCGATACCACAGCAAAACATCGCTTGTCGGTTTTTAGTTATTTCTTTGCCTCTACTTTCCGCGCTTATATTTCAAGCAATTTGAGTTTGTCATATTTAGTTGTGCTAGAGATATATTTGTCGAGACTTGTGATTGCAGTGCCTTAGCTATACTAGAATTGTGTAGATTTGAATTGCAACATAAATCTTGCTTAGCTCTAAAATTGTGAAAATTAGTTTTAGAAAGTAAGAATTTTTAAAACTTTTATTCACATTCTCTAGTCAGTTATCCTTGATCATACAACATGCTAGCATCAATGAAAATGTGAGGTCACTACGGTTAGTAAGGAAGTCATAGCATTGAGTTGGTTAACGTTGAAGAAGGGTAGCATCTGACATAAGAGAAGAGGACGTCAAGCACGTATAATATCATACATGTGTACACATAGAATCATGGGCACACAAAAGTAGAGGAGTAAAGAGTTCAGAGTAGAGATGGCACAACCGCAAAGAATAGGCTTAGAGCCATCGAAGAGAGTGTGACGGCTATTCTCGGCATGGATTGGCGACGGTTGCACTTGTTTGCGTATTTGATGTTGCAACGGTCATCATTAAGCAATAATTGGAGAGAAGTAGAAGATGACTATATGGTTGAGTATTGCTTTGGAAGGGTACCAGCTGAGAGGGATCGATCAAAAATTTGGCTTACTGTTGAAGGTTGAAGCAGAAAAGTTGTAGCGGCGAGAAGAGATAGGAAATACATAGTTTGATGGGGCAGCTGAAGTGTGAGAGAATCTAAGTTCAAGTTAGGTCATCCATGGTGCATAGGTGTATGCATGAGCAAGGTACTCTAACACCATGTAAACTAATACTATAATTTACCGCACACATAATCAATGTATTGCTTTAAGATTAAATAGAGATACATATAAATGCATGCATTTTGGAAAAAAAGTAACTAGGGGGGAATATGGGCATGCAGTTATATAATCAATGTATGATAGAGAGTGGTTACGTTTCTAAGAACTCCAACAACTTAGTGTGTTCAATAATTTTCTTCTATCAAAAACTCATACTTCAATTACATTCCTTAAATTATATTTTTTCCTCAAGCTTGTATTGTCATTTCCATTGTTTATGATGTCTTAAAAATCTAAGTAGCCAACAAAATATGTAAATATATTCACAAACATTTAAGTTATACCATTTATTATCACAAACTTTGAAACAAATCTAGCCACACAAATGCATGGGCCACCCTGCTAGTCATATTATCAAGAGAAAGGCAAAAGAAGCCACCACGTTCACTCTTAAGGGCTAGAAAATTCTCACATTAATCGAGAAAAAAAGAAAAGATCTAGTCGTTCATCTGGTAGACCCAAGTTACAATAACTTAAATTAAAAGAAAGAGTTTATGTCAAGTACAATAAAAATATCTAAAATTCAGAAATAATAAAATATAAATATATCTATTTTATGTTATTAAAGCAAAATAAGCCACTATGTTCGCTCTCAATGGCTAGAAATTTCCATATTAATCAAAAAGGAAGACATCTAGCCATTCATCTAATAGACCTAAGTTATAATGGGTTAGATTAAAAGAAAGAGTCTATATCAAGTAGAATAAAAAATAATTACAATTCAGAATAAAAATAAACAAAAATTAATAATTTGATTTCCATATAAACTTCAAAGTAAAATAGAAATTTGGAATAAAAATGAAATATAAATTAGTTGTTGGATTTGTATATGAATTCCATTTGAAAAATAAAATCCAGAATAAATTTTTAAATAAAATAAATAATTTGATTTTCATACGAACTCTAAAGTAAAATCCCCTAATAGCTTAAATTTGGAAGAAAAATTAAATGAAAAATATCAATTGGATTTGTATATGATTCTAACCTAAAATTTTATTAAAATAACTCAATGTCATGTACAATCCAATAATATGGAAATTTGGAATAAAACTCAAAAGATAATTAGCGAAATAATTTTTATATGAATTTCAAATCAATTTGATTTCCATATGAACTTCAAAGTAAATCTCAAATTCAAAATAAAAATAAATGAAAATGAAAATTAGTAGTTGGATTTGTATGCAAAATTCCAACCTAAAACTGAAACTCGAATAATAACAAATTAGCAATTTGATTTCCATATGAACTCCAAAGTAAAATCCTTAAAAGCTAAAAATTGGAATAAAAATGAAATAAAAAATACCAGTTGGATTTGTATGCAATTCCAACCTCAAATATGTATTTAAAAAACTCCATGTCATGTACTATCCAACAATATACAAATTTAAAAGATGCCACCACATTTGCTCTGAAGGGTTAGAAATTACCATGTTGATTGGTGAAATTGAGAAAGATCTACACTGTCAATTGTGGTGGATCTAGATTAGAATGATGTCAATTAATGGGGTATAAATAGATAGTACACTTTGATAACAAATAGGACTCTTATGTTGTTGATACATACAACACATATTAATTAGAGATGCCAATCTATCTACATAGCATTTAGGAACGATAGAAGCTATTGCATCATCCAATTGTAAAAAAACCATGCTTTGTCAAAGATACTTTGTCTGATCACAAGAGAATAAAATAATCTAAGGAATGTTTTACTATGTGAATGTGGAGGACAAAATTTGACATAGCTAACAAACAGAACTTCACTGTTGTTTCCTGTTGGTTTGATCGACATGATTTGAACCGAGTAATATGGAAGATTATGCTGGAGAGAGATATTAGAAGCTTGATGTAAGAAGTCAGGCGACGACACTACACAAGATTGCATTGGTAGTGTTAATGCTAGGCATGGTGTTCCAATTTCAAACGCAAATATGATGTAAGGCAGTCACTTATGAATGCATGATTATCACCAATTCATCTATTTGTGTGCAATATGGCATTGTTAGTTAGGAGGAGAATAAGATGAGCATGCTCTGGGTTAGGTGGAGCAGAAGCTAGGAATACATCATAGGATGAGACCAGAGTGGTCAAGGATGGACTTAAGGACAAGCAGGTGGAGCATAAGCTAGGCATACGTCATAAGACGAGATCAGAGTGGTTAAGGGTGGACTTGATAACAAGCAATGCACTTCACCGATGATAGTAAAGAGATGGACGGGTATGCAAAGGAAGCACAATAAGACAATTCCTAGAGGTATGTTGTCATGCTAATCAATTAATGCATATACAATACAGTGAGTGGTGGGGCGGGTTGAGGAAGAGGACACATAGTTTAGCCACAGCCAGCAAGAACTATTAGTGTCTTGCTTCAAGTCTTGGTGGAATGACACGTGATGAGGGAGAAGGAGCACTAGATGAGGGGAGCTGGAAAAGTAAAATAGATTATGTTAGAACAATAGTAGCTTTCTAAAAGAATGCTTTTTGATTAATAAGTTTGTATTACCCTAAGAGCATACTACACTGCATGAAAAATTTTGTACCAAAACTTCAATTAAGTTCCCTCAAGATGTATTTCAGCTGGAAGCTTTTCTGTAGTTTTAAAGGCCTATCTAATTACATATAAACATCTCAAAGCTAATTTAATGACCAGTAAAATTGACTTATAGTTAGGGAAAATCAAACAGTTATACATAATATGTAACAAATCAAACTGCACAAATACAAAGGCCACCCTGCTAGTTGTACAAGTAGCCAGAACTTTAGCTATCTAGAACTATGTGCTAACTTTGACAATGGGTCACTTGTTTGAAGTTGTACCTAAAGAAACATTGTGGAAAACATAGGAGATAACTCCATAGTGAACCGTTGGACGCGAAGTGTACCATCGAGATCAAACCTTCATCCACTCAACAAAATTTGCAAAAAAAAAAAAATCCACCCACCTACCATCCTATACATTTGCACCTAGCCCACATGGCTGAGTTAAGGAGATTAAGGGTTAGGGGAGGGGATAGACTGAATTATTTTCTACTTATGACTTATAATTTATAGTTTATGGTACAGTAACTAATTTTTAAATAGTGTATTTTTAAGACGGTGTTAATATGAAGATTGTAGTAAAAAGTATATTAAGTTCAGCTATACCGACTAAAATCACATACAACTATTTTACTGTACGTACTACCTCTTGCAAACAACCAGAATTCAAAAATTGAAGCCATAAACCATAATCCACAGTCCAAAAGAACACACTCTATGCTCAAGTGTACACGTTGGAGGGGAGTTCTACAAAATATACCTATCGGATAGAGCTTTGATCTTGATGCTACACTTCGCATCCAACAGTTCTAACGGCATGTACAAAGACTTTCACCTCATCTAAAAGACAGCACTAGAGACAATATCTCTAAGACTTTCACCTCATCTAAAAGACAGCACTAGAGACAATATTTCTAATAGTAAATCATTTATCTAATTATCTTATACTATTTTCACCATAACTTTTTCCTTATATCCTCTTACTATTTGTGTTGATTTACGGAATTAAGTCGATCTCTTACGTAAGAGATAAAAGAGATAATTTGTCTCTTTTCATCTCTTCTTTTCTCTATAAAATTTTTATTTATTTAATATAACTAAGAAACATCTAAAATAGTAATGCATTCCCGTGGTGATCACGTGACCGAAGCGGTGAAGGAAGAGCATCTGAATCCAAAGTTCCAAACTGCAGAGCCGTCCGCTCACCTTCTCACGGTCCGGTGCGTATTCCCAACTCCCAGCGCCAGGTGTGTTGTGTTCCACAGGTCAGGCTCGACTCGACCGAGCCGACTCCACCGCTTCCGGAAGTTGCTCCCAGGCCGCACAGCCTGCCTGGACCCGTCCCACGAACGCATCCACCGACGAGACCGGACAACGGGCCGCTCCTCTCCTCCTCCCAGCCACTGCGGCCGCCGGCGATGAGCGGCGGGCTCCCGGGATTCCGTACGCCACCTATCGCCCTGATCTCTCTCCCCCAACTGAATCCAAGTCTCGATCGGTTCTTGGGCTTCTTTCTCGTCCCTTTTTGTTTCTATACTGTTGCATCTCACAATCTTAGTGGTACGATTTTCATTGGACCAACCGACCCGATTTGATCTGTTGCCGCGCAGACAATGCGCCGGTGTCGAGGGCCGTGGTCGTCGCCGCCGCGCTCTTCTCCGTCCCCTTCGGCTTCCGCGCCCGCTACCCCGACCTCGGCCTGTCCTACGAGGCAAGTCGCCCTACCCTCGCTACCCAGTGCTTGTACTAGATCCTGCCTGCTTCTGCAAACGCTCTTAATTTTGGGGGAAACACTTGCTTTCTGTATTCTGGGATCAACAAGTGGGAATTGCAGGACAAATTCTGTGTAGTGGTGTATCAAGTGTTGTTCTGAAGATGCAGACGTAGTAGAATTACCGTTGCCTGTGTCAGTTTGGTTTGGTTTGAGCTGCAGTTGGGTAGGTGTTTACGGGGATCATACGGCAATGCTGTAAAAGATAGCTGATTGGGTTCACCATCCCTTTCAATGCAGAATGTTCACGAAAATCTGCGGATATGGAGGCTGATCACCTCGTTGTTTGCTTTCTCGTCATCGCCTGAGCTGATCTTTGGAGCGGCTCTGCTGTACTACTTTCGGGTGTTTGAGCGGCAAATAGGTTCAAACAAGTATGCTGTAAGTAAATATTGTGCTCATGATGTTGCACATGCACTTGGTGTATTTAATTTGATGATGCTGATTTAGTTACTTAAACACGTAGGTTTTCATAGTCTTCTCCATGACAGTCTCTGTACTGCTTCAGATCCTTGCCTTAGGTTACCTGAAAGGTATGCTTCACCGTTCTCTTCTTTTTGTAATGTATCATCCTGTCATATGCTACTTAAATGATTGGTGTTCCAATCAGTTTATTTGTTCGGTATGTGTGTCTTGCTTTATTTCAGCTTTGGATTCACTTGATAGGAATGCTTATCTACCATATAGATGCATGTAGAATTAGAAGTCGATCTCCTTGAAGATCAACACTAAGATCAAAAGGATTTTAGCTTCCAGTAAAGGATGCTAGTCAAGGAAAACAAAATAACGAACAATACAGCTAGTTTTCATCACATTAGGTTGGGTTCTTTTTATATTATTCGCTAACTTCTGTAATATATTCATTTGTTGGTCTGTTTGTATTTACTTCTGACTGTGATTTTGGACTCACACTATTCCTTTTCCTTGTTTCTCAGCGACAGAAATTCAGCTATTTGTATTCGATTTTCTTCTGACGTGTTAGTGTTAGGAGTGCAGATCCTTCGTTAAATCCATTAACATCTGGACCATATGGCCTCATATTTGCGTCTTATGTACCATTCTTCTTTGACATTCCAATCTCAACAAAGTTTCGCATATTTGGACTGCGTTTAAGTGACAAGTCATTCATATATTTGGCAGGACTCCAGGTTAGTCCTAAGATAAACTTTTATCCTTGTCTTGAGTCTTCCACAGCTCCACTGTACTGTAGCTTTATGAATTTGATTTTGTATTCTCAGGTTCTTTTATCATCTGGAAGACTTTCTGTTCTACCTGGACTTTCTGGTATACTGGCTGGGCTTTTGTATCGTCTAAATATATTTGGCATTCGCAGGTTGAAGGTAACTCTACCAACATATTTCCAGATGTGTGAATAATATTTCTACATCAAGTCAAAATGCAAATTAATAACCATGCTTTCTACATGCAACTGCCTTTTCTCTACTAGTTTATATGGTCCAGATGGTGGCATATTGCTATAGTTAGGTATGTGCAATGTCTAAAAATCATGTTTAGCTTGCTAAATGAGGTGACTGATAATCTGGATACGGTTGATTAAGTCCTGTCGTTAGTTAGGAGATTTTATGAATGACATTTTTCTTGTGTTGGTATTTGTGTTTCCTTGGTAAGGTTGTGTGTTTCATATGTGATTAGTACCTATAGTGGTCTTTACCTGCTGCCACATTGTAAAAGAAACTTTCAATCATTACAGGTCCCAGATTTTGAAACATCACTCTTCTTGCGGTTATCATGGCCCTTCTCTAACAACTCCTATCAAGGATTGCCAGTTACAGGAACTGATGGCAACATGACTGCTCACCAGGCTCATCAAATGGAGGCAAGTATTTGTAGACTGTATCTGTTATAAAACCACTTATACCAGCATCATGTTGAAATATATTGATTTTGTTGAGAGATTATCAGATTAGCATCCAACGTTCTAAAGGAACACTAATCAAAGGCCTTTCATTCCATTTGGTATTTGATGCTTGACAAAATAAAATAATGCGCAAGAAACTTCAGGTTATTCCAATATAACTATGTTTATTGTAATTTCCTTCAGAAAATGAATAATTGCAAATAAGCTTGATAGCTTAGAAGTTAGCACCTTGTGGCTGCTGCCCTTGTTTCTAAAGATGTTAGTCCATGACTGATCTCTAGTACATTTTGAACCTTGGCAGTAGTTCATGTGATTGTTACAGAAAGAGAAGACAAATTAGGATGCCTACCAATTCTTCAAACTTCTATGTATAGCATTTTAGGGATCAAAATATTGGCAACAACAAGCACCTACAGACATCTGAGTGATCCTTGGCAAAGTAGTAATAAGATCAAGTGTCTTCCACAGCCAGCAAATGTATCGCTCATCTGTACCTTTTTCCGTCTATACTTTTTCACATACTGGTGTTATTGGATCCCTTAAGTAAAATAGAACTAGTTTTTGCCTAAATGAAGTTAGGCGATTATCCTTTGTGTTTTTAACTTTGTATTATTACTCTGAGGATTGAACACAGTAGTTACTCCTTGCTCTACGAGATCCCTCTGTTCCTCATTGATTTTTGCCTCTGGGGTACTGTACCTTCGTTCAGGGCGCACCCACAACTACCCAAGATCCTATGGAATCTTCAATTGCTACGCTTGTTTCCATGGGTTTCGATCGTGGTTCTGCAATGCAGGCTCTTGCACTGACAAATTATGACGTCCATTTGGCCTCAAACATCCTGCTGGAAGCACAATCTACGTAGAATTCATCCTTGGAGCCAAAGATAGATGCTTTGTAAATTAAAGAATGGAATGTGAAGCGTTTCATTCGTTCTTCTGTTGATTTTTCAGGATTTGTTACTGCAACAACATGCCATTGTGTAACACAGAAATTAGAAAGACGAAATAAAACAAGTATATGTGTCTTCTCCATTTATTTATGGACCATGGCAGTATTTTACTTCCGAGTTGTAGTTATGGATGTCTGCATCATCCCCGTATCATAAACTTTCCGACGTTTAAGCAGCATTGTGAATGAAAGCTAGCCGTGGCCAACTCAAGCCAGGGGTGAACGGGGGATCCAACCCAGTCGCCCAGCCAATTGATGAAATCATCAAATTGAAGTCTTTGAAAATCAAATCAGCACCTTGTCGTGGTTATCGTTTTGCCAGAGTGCGAGTAGCTTCTCCTTTCCAGGAGCTACCAGCCTACCAGGATGGCTCGGTTCTTGTGCGAGTATACCTCGTAGGAACTTATTAATCAGACAGTTATATGCGTAAGCACCTGTTTAAGCATGAGCGCCTACTAAGGCATTGATGCTAAAAAATTTGTTGGAAACCTATCTTATTCATTAGTCTATAAATAGAAAGTCCTAATGATTGTATCATGTACCTTTTAGAGGAGAAAGTAATAAAGAAACAAGGAGTTCCCTATCTCTATGTGTTCAATCTACTATTTATTCTTCTATTCTTATGTATTTGATTATTCTTGTAGGACCAGATGACAACAGAGGGAAATGGTAAACGGTGCCTTTTTGAAATTTTCTCTAAGTATTTAAGATTCTATTTTTACACAACTACAGAGTTGTAGAAAATAGAATTTTCATCCAAATCTTAAGCCAAATAACTCAAAAAATACTAAACCCTCGGATCAAGAAATCACACTATAAGACCAAATCAAGCAAAACCAAGTTTTATTGATAAACTTGCTAATAAAGTACCTAAATGGGTGAAGATAGATTCTCAGAGTTTACCTCTATCTGTTACACATCCTTGACATAGCAAGATCAAAAAAAGAGAAGAGCAGATATTAAAACCAACCAAATCAAGAGCAAATCAATTAAAACATAAGGAATCCATGAAGATGATCAAATATTGATGTATTACTTACTTGATGAGGTAAGTTTTACAGCCACTCCACCTTTGAGGTCGGAGCACACAACGCACTCAACTCGCAAACCCTAACTCTAGATATGAGAGCACAAAGGAGATGGATTGGATGGATTAACCCAAACCTCTATCCCAATCCCTTTATATAGGTGGGTTAACTAGTCACATCTAGCCTTGAATGGATACTATAGTAAGTAAATACAAAAAAGTATAGAAAATAATAACAATAGTACTAAACAAGTTTTAGATACCAAAACAACTCAAAATTTGAATTTTTGATACCATTTTATGCTAGAATATATATTTTTAGTGAATTCTATAATTTTTGAGAGCTTCTCTGCTAATTTTCAATTTTGAGAAAAACTTTTGCATAATTTTCTAATTTTCCGAGGTACCTTTTACAAAATCCAGGCACTCCCTGCCCTCTGGCCAATCAGATGGTCCGAACTTCGCTCGGCCAATCGAACGGCTCGAACTTCCCTCAGCTGATCGGATAGTCCGAACATCCCATGGTCGATCAGACAATTCATAGCCAATTAGACGGTTCATACTTCCTATGGCCAATCAGACTGGTCCGAACATCCCATGGCCGATCGGACAATCCATATTCCTTTTAACTGATCAGACTAGTCTGAATTTCCCATAATCAATCGGATTGTCTATGGTTGATTAGATGGTCTAAATTTCTTTTGACCAATCAGACTGGTCCAAACTTCCCGTGGCCGATCGGACGGTCCATGTCTGAACTACCCCAATTCACTTCATGGTAGCGCGTGCGAGGGAAAAGGGCCGACGGGGACCTATGCGCAGGCGACGCGGGACTGAGGTCATGCGGGACGGCGTTAAAGGAATACGCGTAGGCTACGGAAGCAGAAAACAAAACTTTTCTACCGCGCACCCAAGAACATCATGCTAAGGAAGGATCATGGATCGTTACCACTTAGACGCGCAGCGCGGCGGAAGAAGAATTGAAAACCGATCCAATCACGCGCGTCGAGGTAGTAGTGAAGTAGCCGATCGTCCCGACAGATCGTCTCCTCCACGCACGCCGATCAAGATCGCAACGACGCAGCGCCTCCACCGGTATCCACGTCGCCCGGGTGGAACGCCGATCGCGAGTGTACTAGCACTCGTGAGCGCTAGGGTTTGGCTCGGGAGGTGGCGGCTAGGGTTTTACTAGATGTTAATCGGGACGAAACCCTCACCCCTCGCCTCCATATATATAGACCTCCTCACGTGGGCCTTGCGACCAAGGCCCATTAGGAGTCTATTCGGATCTTTATCCGAATTGAGCCCATATCCGAATCATATTCGAATCGTTGTTCCAACCCGTTAAGCGTGCGACCGTAGGTTCACGTATACTTGGTCGTGATCCGAAACGCCTTTCCGGTCACCTGTTAATAGCGGCCTCTAGTAAGACATATTAACCCCAAAGTATATGTAAAGATCATATCACTGAACTCGTAATGTTCTCTCATGTACGAATCCCTTTGCCTCACGATATAGATTGAGCTCAAGGCGAGACCGTGTCATCCTCTTAATAGCTCAATCACTCTCTCGATTCGTGATGGATTATAAACTCGTGATTGACTCCTCAATCACCTTGGCATGGTCATGCACTTTCATAATCCATTACATCAAGGGCCTGAGATATCTCTCCATAAGGAGAGCAAATTCTATCTTGATCATTCACATCCTACTACATGTTTCATGGCAAACCCGAAGACTACTTTTATGACTATCCGATTCACGGAGTAGTGTTTAGTAGTCCCAAAATAAGCTACTACTCATGTTGGGAACCATGATGATCTCAAGTCTAAGGACTCTACATAAACACTACTTGAGACCAATCGATGACACATAGAATCTCTGCAGTTGTCTCATGGCAGTCTATCCAACATATGTTCACTAACACATGTCCATATTATTGATTTGGTATCACCATACCATGATCCATGAGACATGATCATCAATTAATACATATGCTGATCTTTGTCTTTGAATCATATTTGTTCCTCATATGATATACGATCAGGGATCATTTAGAAATAGCAACATCTTAGTATTTAAGAGTCTCATGAATAAGTCACATACTCATTGATCAATAATGATGATGTCTATTCCAAGGAACAAAGTAATGTATCATAAACATAGTATGTGATATATACAACATCTCCATGTTGCCTCTAGGGCATATCACTAACAGGCGTCGGTAGGGAGCCCATGCATGGGCGGTGTAGCGCGGCTCCGGGTCTGCGCCAGTGCATAGGGAGCGGAGCAGCGGCGTGTATCGTGGCGATGGCCCGTGCGGGGGCTAGCGGCGACGGCGCTTCACCCGGGGCCATGCGACAGCGCTTCCTCTGCCGATGATGGCATGCTACGCGGCAGCGCCCATGCCCCGTGTGGGAGGTGGACAGCAGCGATGCTACACTATGTAGGGCGCGAGGCGGCTGCAGCAGTCGCGTAGGGCCGGTGGCTCGGGTGATGCAGCTGTGGGTTGGCGGTTGCGGGAGCTCAAGGGGCGGCAGCCACGTCCATGGTCGGCGTCAGTGCATGGCGGCATAGTTGGCCTGCGACGTGGTCGTGTGTGGGCATCGTGCATTGGCGACATGGTGGCCGATGGTGCGTTCAGCTGCATGCGAATTTTTCTATTCTTTTTTTTTCAATCTCTAGTGCAATAAACATCTACGCTTTCATGTAATCTACCGATCGATATTGTACCGACGACTTTAGGTCTGCTCACGGTAGATTAGAGTAGTTTTGCACCATAGAAAATAATCTAGAAAGTGAAATTTGTGAAATTTAGAGCGATCAAGATATTTAATCTATGAATGATTACCTTGAGATCCACCAGAATGATTCGTGTTGATAACATGTTGAGAAACCGTCGCTAGCGAGTCCAGTCCGATCGATTCCTTCTAAGCAAGAGGGATAGATCAAACACAGAATAATGCAAACAATATATTGAGCAGAGAGAGATGAGAGGGGAACATCTTTCTTTATTGTTTTCTCTGTTTCACATATACTTTACAATGATTGGGACACCTATCTATAGACTAAGTTGAGGGTACTCACCAAGGGCCAAACTTTTAGGGATAGGCCCAGGTTTCTGAACAAAAAACAACGACCATGAGATTGGATCTAGCAAAAGTAGGCATTGTTTGCGTGTATTTTAGGTGTGTCTGTCCAGTGTCCAGAATGGCATTTGCAAGGCCAGCACGATGGTGTGTAGCTGGAGATCATAGGTGTTGCGACTTTTAGAACCGATTATGACGATTAGAGCGGACTAAGAGCTTATTTATATTAGCTTCTGTTTCTAGTTTCTGCTAAGACAATACGAATGCCCCAACTTTTACAAACCACTTCTATCAGCCACTGCTATTCATCATCTAGTACTTTTCGCTTTCACATATTGTAACATACTTTATATTTTATTATATCACAATTCTGTAAGTCACATGGTGGTCCGAATATTGTAATGCCTTTTGTTGCACTGTCTTTCTTACATAATGCAGTACTACTTATCAACCATAATCAAAAGCCATCAACAAAAGCTAATATGAACAAGCTCGAATGATTTTCAAAAATTTTCTAAGATATTTAAAATCTTCACTCAAGTGACTATAATAGTTATCAAGTTTAGATCACACAAATTAGACTAAGCAAAATAAAGTTACAGACAAGAGCCAACAAAAATAGTAGCCTACTACACAGGGCCGGTCAGACCGCCATTGAGGTACCGGTCTAACCGTTGGCCTACGGCTGGTCTGAACGGTCCCCTATTCTTAGACCTAAAAACATCTCAGGACAAAATATCAAATCTCACGAACTTTATCAATTCTCATCCAAATACTTTCAAATTTTTCATGAGACTTATTCAAGGCAATAAGAACCGAAACCAATCAAGAATCACAAGGTTCTTGGGTTTGAGTTTACTAAATTGAAGAGAATCAAATCTAGTTACAATAACACCAAAAACACTAAAACTTAAATTATTTCTTACTTGTGAGGATCTAAGGCATGTGGCCTTCCAGATCTATTCTTATATATTAGCAAGGTAATTTCAATAAAAGACCAGGCTAAAACTTACACGAACCCAAAATCACAAATTTAGCTTAAAAATAAGCAAAATCAAGTAAGAACACAAATAAGAACATGATTGAGATAAAACTTTGACTTATTTCAGTGGATGATGGGGTTTACATGCTCATGAATGATTACAAAAGTGTATCCAAAACACCACTCTTTTCTCTCTCTCAACCATAGAAGAATACAAGCCAGTAGAACAAAAACCTAAACATATAATCTTTAGATCTACCACATCCTCTCCTCTCCTCTTAATAACCAACAACAATCATAATGAGTCCAATGTAGTAAGCCTTCCAGGGAAACCTATCAACCCCACTAACGTGATTTTTATACACTCACGCAAACTTCTCATGGTGTTTACAAGACTCAATCCGCTAACTCTTTTACCGATAGATCTATGTGTCAATTTCAACTTTCCTTAATTTAAACCACTTCTCCTTTGCGACTTTCCGCATCGTGGTTTTGATCAAGACAACAACCTAGTATTTGCCCAACTACTAAATACCATCGATGAAACTTCTAGACACCTCCTCTTGACTCAATCTTCACCTTCACCTCAAAGTATCTCAACATGCTTAACACGCAGTCAGTAGTCCTCAATGACTAGCTATCACATCTTCATGCATTCAGACTTCTCTGAACTATCTCTACGTTCATCGACCTCGTCACTTGGTGCACCATATGCACCAACTCTCCTCTTCGTGATCATTGTCTTCTCTGTGCTTTCCGCTTGAGCTATATAGCTTCACTCGGACTTGCATGACCGCTCGAATCTCAGCTCCCCCACCTAGTCCTAGTTCATTGTCGTCGACCGTTATCGTTCTCCAAGCCACCTACATATCCAAAGACTAAGCAACCATCTCGAACATAAGTTCCATGCACTTAATTCACGTTAGTCAAAAGCATACATCATGCAACACAACACAATCAACCCATGACACCCATACTATGTAAACACTCAATCACCACTGATCCTAACTTGAGCAAAACAATTCGCCAACAGTAGATTTGTCCGCCATTACTAGACCGATCTGATAGCAAACACCATGTCGATCAGACCATCCCAGTCAGGCCACCAGCCACCAGTTAGTCTGACTGCTTAACTGCACTGGAAAATACGATCTCTAGAATTCTGGTTAAACTCTACCTAATTTCTAATTCTATGGACGCTAAGTGCAAACTCATCCCTAAATGAATACACACATGTGTTTAGTGTTCAAAATTTCAAAGGTCCATGGTCAATGTGACCGCTCGCTCTATGGCGGTCAAACCGCCGACCACATGGCAATCAAACTGGCTAATCCTTGACGGCACAACCAAAAACTGAATTTTTGAAACTTTTACAAAATCTAAATTAACTTAACTAAAGTGCCAATTGTTCATCCCAAATAAGTCTACACAAGTGTTAGGTGTTTAAATTTTCAAAGGTCCATGGTCGGTGTGACCGCTCGCCCCATGGCAGTCAGATTGCCGACCATCTATCGGTCAGATTGCCAAACCCATGGCAGTCAGACCGACTGATCCCTGACAGCATGATGAAAAACTGATTTTTCTGAAACTTTTACAAAATCTAAATTCAACTCAAGTGACAATTGTTTATCTCTAAATAAGTCTATACAAATGTTTAGTATTCAATTTTCAAAGGTGTATGGCCGGTCTAACCGCTCGCCCCATGATGGTCAGACCGTTAGCCATATGTCGATTTGATTGATGACCCTATGGCGATTAGACTGATTGATCCTGATAGCATAATTGAAAAATGGATTTTTTTAAAGCTTTTATAAAATCTAAATTTAACTCAACTAAAGTGCTAATTATTTATCACAAATATATACTACCTTGTACGTAGTGTCTTAGGAATGGATACTGTTTGGCGACCAATCATACTCATTACACAATTGTATGATGGTTGGATTTGGCAAAATCGACGAAGACGCCTCTCCAGCTAATTCGAGAAGGGGTTTCCCAACGAAAGGAAAACGTTGGCTCTGGTAGTTTGTCCTATCATCTGTAAGTTACCCCTTTTAAAGCTAGTTTGTGTTTCTTCTTTTTTAAAAAAAAAACGAAATGGCCTAATTTTGCTGCCTGGTCCAAAAATTCATCGCAATAAAAAGCTTGATCGAGCCCAGCTACTCTTAGGTGTGGCAATGCAGGTCCGACCCAGATCTAACCCAATTCAGGCCCAATCTGACTTTTTGTGGTAAGTACTCTTGCAACAAACCTTGCCTTTTGTGGTAAGGTGCTCTTGCAGCGATGGCTCTCGGTTTGTTTCCCCTCCTCTGCGAACAGTTACAGTTCCTACAATATGTATTATAATTAATTTATAAATTTTATTTAAAAATATTTTATTTAAAAGTTAACTATTATAAAAAAATTAAAAAATAATTTTTAAAAACTGAGAAGGGAAGACCACAGATCTCCAACCAGCTTCAGAAAGGGGCGAGACTAACCAAGCCGCCAACGCCGACGGGAGAGGCGGGAGCCGGCAGCGACGCCCCTGGTAACAGGAAGCAATGGACAATGGTAATTAACCCCGCCTGCTACCGGGGCCCCACACGTCATCCACCGCCGCAGCTCCGCGCATACCCGACCCACTGGGCGCTTGGTGACTGGAGGGGAGCAGTAGCGGGTGGGACGACGACGACGCCCTCAGCTTCTCACCGCGAAAGCGAAGCGAAGGAAGGGGGTAAGGCGGCGACCGGCGCCGGCCGGGAGCGAAGGAGGAGGAGATGTCGGCGGGCCTGGTGACGGAGGAGGTGATGGTGAGGCGGTTGGTGCGGATCCGGCGGACGGTGATGCAGATGCTACGGGACCGGGGTTACCTGGTGGTGGAGCACGAGCTGGCCATGGGCCACCGCGACTTCCTCCGCAAGTTCGGCGAGTCCTTCCACCGCGAGGACCTCCTCATCAACAAGTACAAGAAGAACGACCCCTCCGACCAGGTCAGGCCAACCCCCCGGTGCTTCCTCCTCTTCCTGATCAGAGATACGTAGTGCTAGTATGGAGCTGCTGCTCGATCGATCCAGCTCTCTGTGTTGTCCTTTTCCTGGATCGGCACCTGCGATCCGTTCCTTGATCGATACTACCGGCTGCATAATCGATCGTTCTGCTCTTGCTTGATCGGTTCTGTCGAGATTTGATCTGCGATCTAGTAGCTCAGGCCAGATCATGCTCATGGCATCTACTGTTTGGCTTGGGGAATACTAATAATGGGGGTGCTCCGCTCTGCACGTCGCGCCAGGCGATTTGTTTCGCCGCAACTGCTTGTCTGATTGCCCTCTGGAGTCAGGACTCGGTGGTAGTGCAGAGAAGCGGCTGCTATGGCTGTTCTTGCCAACATTTCGCTGGGCAGCTCGAGCGTGCTGCCTGATGAGCTCCTATTTTAGATGAGTGATGCCGATTAACAATTCCTGTCAAGTCAGAACGACAGGTTTAGATTTTTGTTTTCGAAACTCCTATTTTGCGAGTACGCGTTGCGACGCGAAGAATCCGACAGCAGCGTGACTTCCTTTTTCTGGCGTCAACTTCCCCTTCGTCTCTTCCCATTTCCTGTTTCCTTCTTCCTCACCGGCTCGTGAGCGCCCTCGCCTTCGCCACTTCACCTCTGTTGCGGCCACCTCGTCCTCCGTTTTGTGCGCCTCCCCTCCCCCGCGCCAGCGCCGTCCGCCGCCGCCGTCGTGTGCCGAACCCGCTGCGCTTGCGTCCACATCGCCGGAGGGGCAAGCTAGGGACGCATCTTGCCGCGCTGCACTCTGGATCTGGCGGCGGGTGGAGGCCGCGCCCAACCGTCGTCTCCAAGCTCCTGGCAAGTGCCATGGAAGCCGCCGCGCAGCTCCAAGCTCCGGCCACCGTGCGCTCCTTTCCTCCTTGATTATTTTGAAGATTCGATTTGAAAGTTCTTGAGCTCGATTTGAATTTTTTTAATCCCGATTTGAAAGTGTGAGACCCTGCAGAAAGATTTCCAATCCGATTAGGAAGTTCTCGATTAGAAAGTTTGAGATCGATTTGAAAGCTTTTGGGATCCGATTTGAAAGTTCCCAATCCGAGTTGAAAGTTCTCGAATTCTTTCTATTGAAATTAAGTTGAAAGTTCAAATTAGAGTTGAAAGGTTAGAGGTTTGTTGAAAAGTGATCCGAATTCGTAACCATATCCGTGTAGGACTCTGTGTCCATGTAGCATTCTAATTCAGATTAATTAGAATCCTCCCATGTGGGACTCTATTCCTCCATACTATAAATGTATCCCAGTAGTCCATAGGGAGGCCAAAACCCCAAGAGAAACTCTCCACTGTAATCTCTCTTCATTATAGTGATTTTCCTTCGAGTGCCTGTGGTTTTTCTCGCAAGGGTTTTCCACGTAAAAATTTGTATCTCTGTTTCTATTTTTCTGTACATTATTTGCAACAAGTGGTATCAGAACACAGAAGATGAAAGCATAAGAGATTTGAAAAAAAATATCAAGTGTCATCGTCGGATCAGAGATTACGCTCGAGATCGATCATGCTTCGTTTTTTCGATCTCCAACACGGATTCCAAGCCGAAGGAGTAAAAGGCGGAAAGCAGTAGATTGTGCGTCAATTCTTCGGTCCATTGGTCGCCTCATTCCGCGCGTGACCAAGTCAGAAGAAGCGGCGACTAACAACAATCTGCACTCAGCGCACAGAAGAAAAGTTGCGTCGCGTGCTTGTTTTTTCATCGATCTGAGCGACGCACCTCAGTCAACAACAAAAACAGCAGTAGCGTGAGCCAAACACGCATGCAAGCAGTCAGTACGTGATAAGTAAAAAAGGGACACAGAATCCAAGACAAAAAGGAAGTGTACCAGGATTTTTTAACTGCTAGATTTTTGCAAGATTTCATACTAGCAAATTTTTTGATTTTCTTCCGCATGGCGACTCTGAAATATGATCTTCCGCTATTAGATCGCGACACGAGGTTTTCTCTATGGCAAGTCAAGATGCGGGCTGTTTTATCACAACTTGATTTAGATGATGCTCTTTTGGGGATCGACAAGATGCCAGCGACACTGTCCGCCGATGAGAAGCAACGTAAAGATCGTAATGCCTTATCCCAAATTCATCTTCATCTATCAAATAATATTTTACAGGAGGTTATAAAGAAAACATCTGCTGCCGTATTATGGCTAAAGCTGGAGCAGATTTGCATGACCTAGGATCTGACCAGTAAGATGCATTTAAAGCAGAAACTTTATTCACACAAGATGGCGGAGCGAGTCTCATTGCTAAACCTCTTGACAACTTTCAAGAAAGTTGTTGCTGACATCGAGTATATGGAGGTAAAATATGATAATGGAGATTTGGGTCTTATTTTGCTATACTCTCTGCCTAGTTCATACTCTACTTTTAGAGATACTATTCTATATAGTCGAGATACTCTTACTTTCAGTGAAGTTTATGAAGCTCTGCATGCTAAAGAAAAGATGAGACTTATGGTTCCCGGTGGGAGTTCAAGTAAGCATGCAGAAGGTTTGTCTGTCCACGGCAGGCAATATGAGAAGAGTTCATATGACAATTCAAGAAGCAGAAGAAAAAGCAGATTCAGAGATAGATCTAAATCAAGGAACAGGAAGTCATGCAGGTAGTGCAAGAAAGATGGACATGACATATCTGAATGCTGGAAGTTACAGAACAAGGAGAAGAGAAATAATAATTTCCAGAAGAATCAACAAGAGGATGAAGCTAGAGCTATCGTTGTTACCAAAGAAGGTTCTGATGGAGATGTTCTCGTTGCCTTTGGCGGTAATTGCAAAACCGACGATGAATGGATTCTTGATTCAGCCTGCACTTTCCACATGAGTCCGAACCGTGAGTGGTTCGTTACCTATGAAGTTACGCCAAGTGGATCCGTATTGATGGGTGATAATACACCATGCAAGGTTGCAGGCATTGGTTCTATTCAGATCAAGATGTTTGATGGCACCATCAGGACTTTGACGGATGTTCGTCATATTCCGGATTTAAAAAGAAATCTTATCTCATTGAGTATTCTTGATGCTAAAGGGTACAAGTATTCCGGTGGAGGTGGAGTTTTGAAGGTCATCAAAGGTTCTCTTGTTGTAATGAAAGGTGATATGAAAGATGCCAATTTATATCATCTGCAAGTTACTACAATTTCAGATAATGTTGCTGTTGTCTCAAATAAATCATTTGATTCTGATGCTACTAATTTGTGGCATATGCATCTGGGGCATATGAGTGAAGCTGGAATGATGGAATTATGCAAAAGAGGATTTCTTGATGGTAAAAACATCGACAAGTTGAAGTTTTGTGAACATTGTGTCTTCGGCAAACAAAAGAGGGTGAAATTCAGCACTGCGACTCACTCTACAAAAGACATATCGGATTATATTCATTCCGATTTATGGGGAGAATTCTGCGTTCCATCACTTGGAGGTGCAAGCTATATGTTGACCATTATTGATGATTATTCAAGAAAAGTTTGGGCATACTTAATCAAGCAGAAATCTGATGTATTCAGCACATTCAAGGAGTGGAAGACTATGATCGAGAGACAAACTGGTAATCATGTCAAGAAGCTTCGTACTGAAAATGGTTTGGAATTTTGTTCAGGAGAATTTGAAGCTTTATGCAAGTCAGAAGGTATTATGAGACATTATACCGTTCAAGACACTCAACAAAACGGTGTGGCCGAACGCATGAACAGAACAATCATGGAGAAGGTATGTTGCATGTTATCAAACTCTGGATTATCAAAGAGTTTTTGGGCTGAAGCCGCTTCCACTACTTGTTATTTAATTAATCGGTCACCAAATTTGGCTATTGATAAGAAGACTCTAATTGTGGTATGGTCTAGCTCTCCAGCTGATTATTCAAACTTGAGAATATTTGGTTGTCCAGCTTATGCTTATGTCAACAATGGCAAATTAGGACCTAGAGCAGTTATGTGCATTTTCCTTATTTATAAAATTGGTGTGAAAGGATATAAATTGTGGAATCCTGAAACTAAAAAGATGGTTATTAGTAGATATATTACTTTTGATGAGTCTGCTATGTTGCATGATAAACCATCTATTGATGTTCCCGTTGAGAAACAATTAAGCGTGCAGGTGGAGCGTATTATTGATTCAGAATCTACACCAGAAATCAACAAGGAAAATACTCCAGAATTTTCAATTATTGCGTCACCAATACAACGTTCTATTGCAATTAATAGAGAAAGGAGAAACATTCAGCCTCGTAAGAGATTCATTCAAGAGGCTAACTTTATGGCTATTGTCTAAATATGGCAGAAAAAATTGAAGGTACTGCATAACCTTCATCTTATTCAGAAGTTATCTCTTTTATTGATTCAGAAAGATGGATGGCTGCCATGCATGATGAGATGGAATCTCTTGACAAGAATGGCACTTAGGAGCTGGTCAAGTTGCCAATTGAGAAGAAACCTATTCGCTGCAAATAGATCTTCAAGAAAAAGGAAAGTGTTTCACCAACCGAATAGATTAGGTATAAAGCAAGGTTAGTTGCTAAAGGATACAATCAAATTTCAGGTATTGGTTTCACATACGTCTTTTCCCCTGTTGTGAAGTATAGTTCTATTCGCGCTTTACTTAGCATTGTGGCTATGCATAATTATGAACTTGAACAAATAGACATGAAAACTGCATTCTTACATGGGGAATTAGAAGAAGACATTTATATGGAGCAACCTGGAAGGTTTTGTCGTTCCGGAAAAGGAGAATTTTGCTTGTAAATTGAAGAAATCTCTTTATGGTTTAAAGCGGTCACCTAGACAATGGTATAAGAGATTTGACTACTTTATGATATCTCAGAACTTTAAAAGATCTAATTATGATAACTGTGTCTATTTGAAGAATGTTAATGATTCAGCTATTTATTTGCTCCTATATGTTGATGATAAGTTGATTGCTGCAAAAGACAAGGTTGAAATTTCAAAGTTGAAGGCACAATTAAGCAGTGAATTTGAGATGAAAGATCTCGGTGTAGCTAAGAAGATTCTTGGTATGGAAATCATTAGAGATAGACAACTTGGTAAATTATATCTAAATCAAAAAGGGTATATTGATAAAGTTTTTCGTCGTTTCAATATGCATGAGGCCAAACTTGTGAGTACTCTCTTAGCTACATATTTCAGATTTTCTTCGGCGTCATATCCACAATCTAATGATGAAATAGAGTACATGTCTAAAGTCACATATACGAGTGCAGTTGGTTCGCTTATCTATGCTATGGTATGTTCTCGCCCCGATTTATCTCAGTCATTAAGTGTGGTTAGTAGATACATGGCTAATCCTAGAAAAGAGCATTGGAAAGCAGTTCAATGGATTTTCAGATATCTGCGGGGTACATCTAATGCTTGTTTACAGTTTGGGAGGATAAGAGATGAACTCGTTGGTTATATGGATTCTGATTTTGCTGGAGATTTGGATAAAAGATCTCTCATTGATTATGTGTTCACTGTTGGAGGGTGTGTCGTAAGTTAGAAAGCAAGTTTGCAAGCTACCGTTGCCTTGTCTACTACAGAAGCTGAGTATATGGCTATTTCTGAAGCTTGCAAAGAAGCTATTTGGTTGAAAGATTTATTTACTGAGTTTTGTGGAAGTACATCTTGCACTACAATATTTTTGTGACAGTTAGAGTGCTATTTGCCTTACAAAAGATCAAATGTTCCATGAGAGAACAAAACGTATTGATATCAGGTATCACTACATTCGACGTGTCATTACTCAAGGTGATATTAAAGTCTGCAAGATAAGTACTCATGATAATCCAGCTGATATGTTGACAAAGCCAGTTCCTGCATCTAAGTTTGAGCTTTGATCAGACTTAGTTGGTATTACTCAATAGTCCTTTTGGACTTTTGGCGCTCAAGATGTACATGCTGATTTTATTAGAGGAGTTCATGACATTCTTCGACTACTGAAGGGAATTCGGCTCAAGGTGGAGATTGTTGAAAAGTGATCCGAATTCGTAACTATGTCCGAGTAGGACTCTGTGTCCATGTAGGATTCTAATTCGGATTCCTCTCCATGTGGGACTCTATTCCCCCACACTATAAATGTACCCTAGTAGTCCATAGGGAGGCCAAAGCCCCAAGAGAAGCTCTCCATTGTAATCTCTCCTCATTATGGTAATTTGCCTTCGAGCGTCCGTGGTTTTTTCCCGCAAGGGTTTTCCACGTAAAAATCTGTGTCTCTTGTTTCTATTTTCTGTGCATTATTTGCAATAAGGTTCTAGCTGAAAGGTGAAAAACTTGAAACCTTTTGAGTTGAAAGTTCTTGATTCTAGTTGAAAGCTTTGTAATTGGAGTTGAAAGCTTATTCCAACCACATGCTGTTATAAAACACACGGCAAGATACGAAAAATAGTGAAGAATAATCAGGATCACGAAATGAATATTTAACGTGAAAAACCTTGTGGGGGAAAAGCAGGGATGCACAATCGGTGAAATCGCTTATGGAGGAGAAGTTACAGGTAGGGGTGGGAAATGGTAACGGATAATCTGTTTTATCTGATATTTGTATCCGAGAAAACGTGAATGTGGTAAGCAAAATCCATATTCGAAAATATTCATATTCACAATCGACAATATTCGTATCCGTATTTGAGAACGTTTGTATTCGCATTCGTATTTGAGAACATTTGTATTTGTATTTGTATTTGAGACTATTCGATTCGTATTCGATCCGTTTTGTATGCCTATCGATCGGTAACTAGAAAAACTGGAAAAGGGGCCAAATTTCAAGTGTCAAATTTTGAATTTGAAACCGGTAACCGGAAAAACCGGCCGGTTACAACATTCTTAGGAGGATATACATATTCGACCGAATTAAGTACATATCCAATTCGTATTTGTTACGACATTCAATTCGTATTCGTATTTGAGAATGTTCGAATTTGTATTCGTATCCGTCTTTTAAAATATGGATCCGTATTCGTATTTGAGACTATTCGATCGTATCCGATTCATTTCCACCCCTAGTTATAGGACGCTTTCAGCATATTACATATGTACATAACTTGTACTGTGTGCACTATCTATCATGAGGCTTAAAGGGGATATAAATAGCTTTGTGAACAAGAGTCCCAGATGATAAAGGAACAGAATTCTAGTCGGCAATGGAAACAAAGACCTACTTAGAAACTGGAACAGTAACTTGTTCAGAGATAGGAACAACACCCTACTTGGAGACGAAACAGTTTTAGAAGATTATAGTGAGGAGTTATAGTCGGAAGCGCCTTGTGTAGCCAACTAGCCATGTTTGACTTCAATCGGTGCAAACACCTTTGACACCACGTCTGGTACAAGTCGATTGTACAGTCCATCACGAACACGAAGATGATCCCAATTATAACCTCTGACCAGTTCGCATTACCGACCAGTCATACTGGTCGGAATATATCTTTGAGCGAAACCTGATCGAATTCTTCAAGTGGTCAAACCCGACCAGTTTTGGATCACAAAATACAGCAATCTCCACTTTGAGTTGAATTCCTCCTGTATCAAAAAGAAACAAAGAACTTTTCGAATAAGTTGTAAAACACTACTTGTGCGTCAAACGTTCGAAAGGACTAATGAATAATGCCGACCAAATCTGAGCAGAGCTCACATTTAGTGGTAGGAACTGGCTTTGTCTCCTTGGCTGAAGTGATATCTGATTTCAATGTATTTTATTCTCTTATAGAACATTTGGTATTTTGTAAGACAAATAACACTCTGACTATCACAATTTATATTGGTGCAATATGTACTTCCACAAAGCTCAATGTACAGACCTCTTAGCCAAACAGTTTCTTTATAGATTTCTAAAATAGCCATGTGCTTGGCTTCAATGGTCAAAAGAGCAACAATAGTTTGCAGACAAGCTTTCCAGCTTACGACACAGCCTCTAACAATAAATACAGAACCAGTAAGAGATCTCTTATCTAAATCTCCAACGAAATTAAAATCCTCATATTCGACCAATCTATCACTAGTCTTTTCAAACTGTAAACAAGTATTAGAAGTGCCCCTTAAGTATCTGAAGATCCACTAAAGTGCTCTCCAGTGGTCTTTCCCTAGACTGTCCATATATCTGCTGACAACACTCAAAGCATGAGATAGGTGGGGGCAAAAGTGTAGGATCAAAGAGGCCAACTAAGGGGGTGGTGAATAGGCGCTTTTAAAATTCTATTTGTCTAAAATCGAGTTAATGTGCGGAAGTGTAAATTAAATCAATTTTACACAATTAAGATCTAAACCATCTAGATTCACCTAAGTGTATCAATACTCTAAGTCTATGTCAAGATTTGCAATTCTAGAGTGACAAGTAATCAATTCAATTTCTATTAATATAAATTGCAAGTATATAAATTAAGTTCAAGAAAGCAAACCACAATTTAACATGGTTACTTTTTACTGTGATGCTCAGAGACTTGCCAGTCTCCTATAATCTACGTTGAAGTAAGCCCAAATAAATTGGATCAGCTCCACGAATTAAGCTAAGTACCTTAATTCCACTAGTGGTAGTTATTCCCCTCCGATTAGGTTAGTTTCATCCTTCACAACAACGTCAAACCTTTTCATAAGCATTTTTGAGAAGATTACCGGACACGACATCTCCAAGCCTGCTAGGAGTCGGTTGTTAGATATATGTTATATAGTTGTGTATTTACCCTGTTGTATAAGGAGTTTCCTGTATATATACCATACATGTACTGTATATATATTGGTCCACTAGTCTCATGATGAATACAAGCGCTATTTATAACATGGTATCAGAGTGTATCTAGAGTTTTTCTTCATCACGCTGCCGCCGCTACCAAGGTTGTTAAGGCGTTGGCGTCGGAGCGGCCGGGAGCTGCCGCCACGGCCATCGCCTCGCCTCGGGTGCGTATGGCGTCCGCCGTGGAAGAGATGGCGTCGCCTAGTCGTCGCCATAGCACAGACGCCGCGTCGTAGGAGCAAGGCGAGCGCCATACGGTGCACCGGCGGGAAAATGAAGAGAGAGAGAGAGAGCGCGGGAGAATAAGGGGCTCGCGCGCGCGAGAGAGGGGGGAGTAAAAAAGGGGCTCGGCACGCGAGAGAGAGGGGGGAGTAAAAAAGGGGCTCGGCGCGAGAGAGTGGGGGGCGTTACATACGAGGAGGCGAGGAGCGCGGCGACCTCGGGCGACCTCGGGCCTCCACGCCCTCCTCTTCCAAGGCGACCTCGACCTCGGCGCCTCTCCCTTCCAGACGACCTCGAGTCCCGACGACCTCGCGGGCCGCGGCGACCTCGGGCTCCACGCCGCCGCCTCCCTCTTCCAAGGCGACGACCTCGGGCGATCTCCCGGCGACCTCGGGCCTCCACGTCGCCGCCTCCGTCTTCCAAGGCGGAGACCTCGGGCGATCTCCCGACTCCCGGCGACCTCAGGCCTGCACGCCGCCGCCTCCTTCCCGCCTCTTCCAGTTCTCCCTCGGTCCCTCCAGGTTTGCATCCCCCTGCCTTTCTATTCTTCAAGATCAGAGATACCGAGCACGAGCAGTTTATATTGCAGCACCGAACGGTCGAGAGCATCGAAAGCATGGTAGCCTTTCTATTCTACGTCACTAACTCACTATGGTTTCATTTTTTATCTAATCATGTTTAATTTCCATTGATATTGTTGTCTTGTTTTCAACATTTATGTTTTCTAGCTGCACTATTATTCATATTTATTTGCTTTGTTACATAATTAAAATAGTCACACTGTATGTTCAACAAATTTGCTACCGTAAAAAGTTAGGATGTGAGTATGGCGTTGCCTCGCCGCACGCCATACTCGCCTAAAAGGTGTGAAGGTAGTCAGGCGCCTCGCCTCGCCTTATTGCCGTGATAACCTTGGCCGCTATCGATTCATCTTCTTCGGCACGCCGCCGCTGGGTTTTGCCCGCCACTGTCGTTGTTCTTCTCTGTAGTGGCTCTCCATCCGCTGTCCTTGATTTGCCACTCTTCTGCTATGCCGGTCGATGCTCTGGATCTTTAGCTCGAGATTGTTGTCGTCTTTTGCTCTTCCAACTACTAATCTGTGCCGATCTAGTGCGGATCTGCATCGCCGAGATGTTGCCGAGCCGATCCGCGTCGATCTGGTAGTTTTTGCTTTGGAAGTGTGCGTCAGCTTCTATCACGCCCGTTTGCTACGCCGACGCCAACGGCTCGATCTGGAGTTGCTCGACGCTTTAACCGTCGACTGCCTCTTCCAGCCGTCTCTGGTCATCGACCGCCGCTTCCAACTGACGCCGGCTGTCGGCCGCCCAACACTGACGGCTCGATTTGGAGTTGCTCGACGTTTTCATTGCCGCCGCCGACCGCCTCTTCTTGCCATCTGTAGCCGTCGACTGCTGCTTCCAACTGTCACCGGCTGCCGGCCACCGCTTGTCGCTTCTAGACGCTAGAGCTAGAGTCGAGTCGTCGGAGTTGCCGCTCGCCGGTCAGTGACCTTGCTCGGCTTCTCCATTGCCATTCCGTCTGCCATCTCCAGCTCGGTGACGTTGTCGTCGGAGCTGTTGTCACCGATACGCTGACGCCAATGTCTCTTGGATCTCTTCCGCTGACGTAGGAGTTGCCGTTGCTGGAACCACCTTGATTTCGTCAAATCTGCCGGCCAGCAGTCGCCGGATCTGCCGCTGCTAAAGCTGTCAATGTCATCGCCCGCCAGCCCCGGTCGTCGGCCTCTCTTTTGACTGACCCGGTCGCCGTCGCTCTCTCCCCAAACCAACTCGTCGGTGGGAGTCTTCAGTTGGTTTTGACAGTCTTCGGTCGGTGTTGACTGAGTAAAAAAGCAAAAAAGAAAGAAAGAAAAACAAATAAAAATGTCTTCTTTTGCAGGCACCGTTTCTGTTCCTCGTTGCCTAGTGATCTTTGATGGTCTCAATTATATACTCCCGAAGGATGCTTCCGAAGATGCTCATACAAAGGCATTTGAGACTTTTGCGGATGCCATGGAGACTTTTCAGACTTATATAGTTTCTCGGAATACATGGATATACTTTATGTCATCTCGTAGTGATGTTTTATCTATCTACAAAACTTTTGCCGCCATGGTACGTACCCAGTTTGACTCTCCTATTCGTGTTTTTCGTAGTGATTATGCTGGGGAGTATTTGTCAGGAGTTCTTCGTGGTTTTCTTGCTGAGCATGATACTTTCTCACAGTTTTCTTGTCCCGATGCTCATGCTCAGAATGGTGTGGCTAAACGTAAGCATCGCCATTTTCTTAAGATAACTCGTGCTCTTATACTTGCTTGTGTTGTTCCACCACACTTCTGGGCTGAGGCTGTTCCTACTGCCACTTTTCTGATCAACATTCAACCCTCCTCTGCTCCTCAAAGTGGGATTCCAGTTAAGCGTCTATGTGACAAGACTCCTGATTATTTGAGTTTTCGCCTCTTTGGGTGTGTGTGCTATGTTTTTTTTGCACCTCGTGAGCGCACCAAGATGACCACTCAATCTGTTAAGTGCATTTTCTGGGTTATAGTGCTGAGCATAAGGGATATCGTTGTTGGGACCCTGTTGGTCGACGGATGTGGATTTCTCGGAATGTTATTTTTGATGAGTCTCGTCCTTTCTATCCACGTCCTTCTTCTTCCTCTACTTCAACATCTCTTGTCGAGTCACTTTTTTTCCTGACTTTTCCTTCCACACCCATAGTCGCCACTTCACCACCATAGCATTTGGCCTCTCCGGTGCCTCCTTCCCAGTCGGCACCTTCACCACCGGCACCCTCTCCTAAGGTTACTCTTGGCCTTGTTTCTTCTTATCCTCTTTACTATACTCGTCGTCCGTGGGTTGAGAACTCTTTTGATGTGCCTTCTTTTTCTGATGGGCCATTCTCTTGGGCCTCTCCCCGCTATACTTTTCGCAATCGCCAGTCTATTTGTCCTCATGAGTGTTTTGGTTTTGCTGCCACTACTCTTGCCGAACCGACTTCTTATCGTGATATTGTTATTCATCAGATGTGGCAGCATGCGATGGCAGAGGAGATTGCTGTCCTTAAGCGTACTGGCATGCGGGATCTTGTTCCTCTTTCTGCGCGTCACTCCTATCACGTGCAATTGGGTCTATAAGGTTAAGACCCGCTCTGATGGTTCTCTTGAGCGCTACAAGGCTCGTCTTGTGGCGCGTGATTTTCAACAGGAGTATGGTCGTGACTATGATGAGACTTTTGCTTTTATTGCTCACATGACCACTGTTCGTACTCTTCTTGTTGTAGCCTCTGTTCGCTAGTGGTCTATCTTTCAGTTAGATGTCAAGAATGCATTTTTCAATGGCGAGTTGTGTGAGGTCTACATGCAGCAGCCCCCTGGGTACTCTGTTCCCAAAGGTATGATTTGTCGCCTTCGCCGATCTCTCTATGGCCTCAAGCAAGCTCCTCGTGCTTGGTTTGATTGTTTCTCTTCTGTTGTCACTGTAGCTGGTTTCTCTACCAATGCTCATGAACTTACTCTTTTTATTCACATTTTGCCTTGTGGTCGAACGTTTCTCTTTTTGTATGTTGATGATATGATCATTACTGGACATGATTCTCAGTACATCACTTTTGTCAAGGAGCGTCTTCATGAGCAGTTTCTCATATCTAATTTGGGTCCACTTCGCTACTTTCTTGGGATTGAGGTTATTTCTACTTCTGAGAGTTTTTATTTGTCCCAAGAAAAGTATATCCAAGATTTTCTTGATCGTGCCTCTCTTACTGAGCAGCGCACAGCTGAGACTCCTATGGAGCTTAATGTTCATCTTCGTCTTACTGATGGTCTCTTCCTGATCCTACTCGCTATCGTCATCTTGTTGGGAGTCTTGTTTATCTTGGTGTTACTCATCCTGATATTTCATACCCTATATATATCTTGAGTCAGTTTGTTTCTGCTCCCACTCAGCTCCACTATAGTCATCTTCATCGTGTTCTACGATACCTTCGTGGAACTATCTCTCGTCTTCTCTTTTTCCCTCGCTCCAGCTCTTTACAGCTCCAGGCGTATTCTGATGCCACATGGCCTAGTGATCCCTCTGATCGCCGATCTCTCCCTATTTATTGTGTTTTTCTTGATGATTCTCTCATTGCTTGGAAGACTAAGAAGTAGACAGTAGTTTCTCATTCGAGTGCTAAGGCTGAGTTGCGAGCTATGGCGTTGTTGACTGCGGAGGTTACTTGGTTTCGGTGGTTACTTGAGAATTTTGGTGTTTCTGTTTCTGCACCAACTCCTCTTTTGTCTGATAGTACAGGTGCTATTAGTATTGCTAAAGATCTGGTGAAGCATGTGCTTACAAAGCATATTGTTGTTGATGCTTCCTATATGCGGACACAGGTGCAGGATCAAGTTATCGCTCTTCAGTATGTCTTTTGAGTTTCAGTTGGCAGACTTCTTCACGAAAGCCCAGACCAGAGCCCAGCATAGCTTTCACCTCTCCAGACTTCACGTTGTTGATCCACCATAAGTTTGAGAGGGTGTTAGATATATGTTATATAGTTATATATTTACCTTGTTATATAAGGGGTTTCCTTCAATATGCCATACCTGTACTGTATATATATTGGCCCATTGGCCTTATGATGAATACAAATGCTATTCATAACATCGGTAACCTCCAAAAGTGACAAGTTAAGCTTTTTGCTTGACTCTCACCACATGCAATAAATGCACAAGATCAGTATGGATACGAAATCCACCTCTAGATGCAACATATGCAAATAGACTTATCTCCTTGCTCACATGGTGCAACGCATGTACAATTGGGAGGAAAGACTCACATTGACTTAAGAGTGATGAAATTGGTGTAGCAACACAGCCCATAAGTAGCAACCTTCTCCTAACCGGCCAATGGGGTATTTACAACCCCACCTCAAAAACTAGCCATTAGGACGAAATCAGTAGAAAACCAATAGTACCTGAAAACTCATACCCTTTGTCATCAAGAGTACACAATGAGATAAAAGTTCCTCTTCAAATTTGGAATGTGTCGAACCTTCGACAGGGTTTTGATGGAGCTATCAAGCATCTTAATCTAGACGGAACCGATGCCTGTAATCTTACATGGAATATTATCTCCCATTAACAATGATCCACTAGGAATAGCCTCATAAGTAACTAACCAATCACAATTCGGGCTCATGTGAAAAGTGCAGATTGAATCGAATCCATTCATCGCTGATTTTGAAATCACTAGCCAAGGCAACAAGAATCTCCCCTTCAAAACCTTCTTTTGTAACAATGATGGCCTTAGTTTCATCATTTCGTTGATCTTTCTTGGAATTATCATTCCTCTTCTCCTTATTCTAGAGTTTCCAACACTCAAAAGATATCGTGTCCACCGTTCTTGCAGTAGCGGCATGACTTCTTGGTCTTCGACTTCGAACGACCTTTGTATATGCTCAAGCTTCTCCCTTTGGAATCACTAGTCGGAGACCTCTTGTCTGCCCCAAACGACCAAACCTTTCGCATGCGAACTCGAGCTCTCGCTCGAAACCATACTTTTTTATCTTTTCTTAGGCATACATAGCTTCATAAATCTCCTTCAGAGTAAGAGTATCTCGACTGTAGAGATTGTGTCTCTAAATGTAGAGAACGAAATAGGCAGTGAATAGAGCAAAATAAGACACAAATCTTCATCATCATATTTGGCCCCGTTCTTTTTGGGTTTTTTTGTGGCTTCTGGCTTCCCCAGAAGTTGAAACAAACGGAGCAACTCCAAACATCTTTCTGAGCCCAAAACATATGCACTGCTGTGGACGGCGGCGTTTCCACCGTCTCGAAAAGCGCAGCCAAAAGCCATCAGCCACAGCCCAAAAAAACAAGGCCTTTGACCTCCATGACTTCCAAGTCGGTGGTCACATCTTTAAACACGATCAAATGATCTTGCACCCATTCGTCTTTTGCCAACTTGAGCGAGAAAAACTTCTGCTTCAGATGCATCTTGTTAGTTAGATCCTTGGTCATGCAGGTCTGTTCTAACTTTAGCCATACCGCAGCAACGATGATCTCCTTCATAGCTTCCTGAACGATATTATTAAAAAGATGAAGATGAATTTGAGAGGGAGCTTTGCGATCTCTCATTTGCTTAAGCATGCAGCGCGTATCTTGTTGATTCCCAATAATAAATCATTCAAATCGAGCTGTGGCATAAAAACTCACATCTTGAGAGAGAATCTTGCGTCGCGATCTAGCAGTGGAACATCATACTTCATTGACACCATGACGAGTATACCCTAGATTGATCGTGCAAAGAACCAATCTCTGATACCACTTGTTATAAAACGCACGACAATGTATGAAAAACAATGGAGAATAATCAGGATCATGAGACAGTTTTAACATGGAAAACTCTTGTGTGAAAAACTACAGACACACAATTGGCGAAATCACTCTATGAAGAAGTTACAAAATGCTCTTGACATATGACATGTGTAGATAACTTGTGTTATGTGCGCTATCTATCATAAGCCTTACAGAGGGTATAAATACCTTAGGAACAAGAGTCCCAGACAAGAAAGGAACATAGTCCTAGTTGGTAATGGAAATAGAGACATACTCGAAAACTGGAATAGTAATCTGCTCGGAGATAAGAACAAAGCCCCGCTCAGAGACTAAATAGAGTTTCGGAAGATAACGGTGAAGAGTTATAGCCAGAAACACCTCGAGTAGCCATGTCTGACTTTAGTCGATACAAACACTTTGGACACCACATCTGGTGTAAATCGGTGCAGAGTCCATCACGAACACAAAGATGAGCCCAATCATAACCTCCAACCAGTTCGTATTACTGACTAGTCGTACTGGTCGGATTCTTTTATTGCTTCCGTTCCTAGAACATACGCGCGTAATAGAAGCACCCTTTTGTTTTTTGTTTTTTTTGGTTTTGCACCTTAATTCAGCGTAATCATCCGATTCCATGTTGCATGTCCCATTTGCAACCGCACAGCATGTGGCAATGCTAAACTACTGCAGTGGATCCTATGCGTCATCTAGGCATCAGTGGTTGCGCTACTGGCTGTGTTTTGAGGCCAAGAGGGATACTCCTAAGGAAAATGTTTACTTCTAAGAGAAACACTTCATCTTGGATAAGCTGACAGGGGTTTAAAAGTGATGCCGAAATCAAAGTTTTGTACTGTGAGACTAAACATCCAGATCACTAAATGCAAATTTGGCCAAGCTCAGATATCAAATATTGCAATCTTCTGTGCAAACTGCAATAACCTTAAGTACTCCTGAAAAGGAAGGTTGTTGGTAAAATTTAGTATTGACAATTGCTCAATCACTTAATTTGTTTTTCTGTCTGGAATCAGATATACGTTTTCTTTCCTAACGATGACAAGGTGGGGATGAAGCACATAAAGAAGTATGTCGAAATGATGAAAGCTGAGAATGTCTCTAGAGCCGTATTGGTTCTTCAACAGAATCTCACTCCATTTGCAAAGTCATTTCTTCTAGAGCTAGAGCCAAAGATCCACTTGGAAGTTTTCCAGGTTAGGCTTGCATGCCAAGAGGCTACATATTACTGCACTTCAATTTCACTGGCAGGACAAAAGAACCAGACTTGGCTGCATGCTATTTTATTATGATCTTTTACTCTGCTTGGCCTGATATCTGAATCAATGAACAGGAAGCCGAAATGCTTATAAATATTAAGGAGCATGTTCTTGTTCCTGAGCATCAAGTGCTTACTAATGAGGAAAAGAAGACATTATTGGAGCGGTATACGTTAAAGGAAACTCAGGTATTGCTACTTGTTGACACTTGCAGATTTACACTGTACTTTTGTCATCAGTTGAGTCGATGATATATCTCTACTTTCCTAATGCTGTACTATGGTCAACATCAAAGAAATGGAAGGTTTTTTTAGTGGTAGAAGTGTTGATAACATTTTTAGCCTCAACCATGCAAAAAAAAAAATCTTCACTAATCAATTTCAGCCATCTTTGTTCATTTTCAGTTCCAACAATTATCTGTGCTTTAGGCATTTCTAGTAGATGACCTAATCAGGTCATCTGTTCCATGAGCATGCATGGAATACACTATTTTGTATGAAGCACGAGCCCTGAACTCCTGATTCTCGCTACAATTAGCTCCAACAAAATTGATCAAAGTGCCTGTTGGAAATGTACCAGATTAACCACTGAACCACTTCTGTGTGCATGATACCCTCTGCATTTTTCAGTTTGTTTGCACATGCTTACTAGTGTGTAACCCACCACTCTTCTGAATGCAATTGGACCAAGCAGCTTCCGAGAATACAAATTACGGACCCTATTGCAAGGTACTATGGCCTCAGACGAGGTCAGGTTGTGAAGATAATCAGGCCCAGCGAGACAGCCGGCAGATATGTTACATATCGCTATGTTGTATGACAGTACACAAGCGAATTAAGGGAGAGAACCATAAATATGGTGATTTTTGCAGCTATACATACTCCATATGCTTGGAGAAATCGGTATTGCTTTGGAGCAGCCATGTTAACGATGGCATGGTTGTTATGTAAGTGAATTTAAATAAGCTGAGTATATGGAACATACATAAATCCTCAATGTTGTACACTTGTTTCATGAACTATATACAAAACTACAGAATAAAAACACTCGTTTGCAGAGCAATAAAAGCTTCTGCAGTTCTGCTTATAGGGTATCATTTGGATGAATCAATCTTGGACTTGTTTCATGAACTATATACAAAACTACGGAATAAAAAACACTTGTTTTCGGAGCAATAAAAGCTTCTTCTGTTCTGCTTATGGGGTATCATTTGCATTTGCATGAATATAGTGGGTGTATTCTGGAGTGTCACTGTATGCACTTCAGGTAAAAGTTCACTCTCTTGATTTTGCCGGATGCAATAACGCAGTAGATGTGTAGTCGGTGTAGATAGAAGATTGAGGAAGCTCCATAGTTTATGCTGAAATGATTAACTGATATAGAATTGATGATTACTTTAGCTTTAGCCTTTTGTTCATTTTTAAAGGAAATGTATTCGTTAGTTCAGAATTTACAGGAATAAGTGGGTTTAGTGGTGGCTCCATCGCAACTGTACTTTTTATACAGACATCTGTATTGGTTGTGGATCACGCTTAGTACTGTGAGATCTGCATCATCGCCTAAAATGGATATCATGAAACAGAATTGCTTTCATAAGCGTCGCTTAACACCGATAACTGCATCTTTTCACCCTTCGTAGAAAGGAAGCTTCTTTGCTGTCATCTTCATCATGCCTGGTTCAAGCAGGCAAACTCTATATACTAGGGACTATAGGAGGATCCTTCCTTAGAAGTCAGCTCGCAAAAATGACCCAAATGGGAGAATATCGACGTCATCTTCATCATGCATGTATGGTGATCCATTGTCGTACCTGGGCTCGGAATTGTCGAATTCTGTTACTTGTTTCCATGATCCGAATCTAGTTGAATTCGATAATTTAAAGATTTCAATCCGGTTTCATCCCAAGATATATTCCGACCAGTATAACTAATCGGAGGTTGTGATTCGGATTATCTTCATATTTGTGATAGACTCTACACCAACTTACACCATTGTGGTATCCAAAGTTGTTTACACCGACTAAAGTCAGACATAACTACTCGATACACTTCTAACTATAACTTTTTACTATTATCTTCTGAGACTCTTTCGTCTCCGAGTAGGTGTTGTTCTCGTCTCCAAGCAGGCTACTGCTCCAGTTTTCGAGTAGGTCTTTATTTCTATTGCCGGTTAGGATTCTGCTCCTTACCCGCCTAAGACTTTTGTTTTCAAAACTATTTATTCCCTCTGTAAACCTCATGATAGTGAAGCACACACAACACAAGTTATCTACATGTGTAATACACTAAAACGTTATGTAATTTCTTCATATGTAGTGATTTTGCCACTCATGATTTTTTCTATAAGGGTTTTCATATTAAATTTTTATCTAGTATTTTTCATATTACATCTTTGTCTCGTAATTTTAATTATGCTTTATTGTTTTTCGTATTTGCCGTGAGTTTTAAAACGCACCGTACATGCATACTAATGACAAGAATTGCAGAGGTAACATAACAGACAGATCCCCTTAGACTGGAGCTGTCCAGTACTATAGTCAATATATGCTGGACAAACAAGTGAATTCTAGGAGAGGCCACACAGGGACCATTTCTGCCTATCAGGCATTACCAGTAGCTAACAACTTTCAGAGTACACAAAGCTGACAACTTTCAAGAGTAATATTCTACACTAACTTGTACCGGCAGCTGCAGCAAACCTATAATAATGCACGATGCAGTGGATTCTACTAGCAGGCATAATTGGCCACCAACCCAAGCCACAACATTAGGAATCAGAAAGAAAAGGAAAAGAGAGAAGGAAAGAAAGATATATATACGCGTACTGCATATTTTTTTGCCTGCCGCTGTCCGGTGGAGACGGCGATGGTGATGGAATAGGCATAGATCAAGTCAGGGTGCAGGCAGAAAAAGGTGCTCTGAGTTCGCCCTAACCCTCTCTTCAGAATTCGGACCCCCTAACATAACGCTTAGTTTAGCGTTAACTTATAATTTTTTTACTATAATTAAGTTAATTTATTTGATATAATTAAATTTTAAAAAAAATATAAAAATTAAAAACATGTTAACCCATCACAGACAATACACAGGAATACGAAAAAAGAAAAAATCTAAACAATCTAAAAAATAAAAAAAGATGAAATTACTAAATAGTAAAAAAATAGAAGTGTTTTAAATACAGCTAAATCAAAGGGCACAGCATAATCATTTGTTCGTTCCTTCTCATCAACAAACTAGGGTCGTGCAGCTACACGCCAAGCATTAGCTAATTTTTTGATCAGAGCATAATTGCTTGGCCGAATTGATGCTATAGACAAATAACCACGTACGCCTGTCTTAGTTTGTTGATTAGATGGCAGTAGGATATGCGGATGATTGGTTCTGATAAGGGACAGGCCAAACCGTTGCGTTTCTTGAGCCGATACGACCGTACTACCTTGTGGACGAAATAGAACAGCCATGCAAGCCAAGATTGATTGATCTGAAATCGTCGCGCTCTCGTACATGTAGCGAATATTTGCTCTCCAATCCGTCACCATCGTGACAGTCCATCGCTCGCGGGATTAGTGGGCAGATTAGGTGAGAAGCATTTATGCCGGTCATTATGGGTCGTTTATGTAGAGCTAGCCATTTCGATCATCCTCTTAGGCCTCACTCGTTTTGGTTTTTTTTCGACTTCAGTTTTTAACTTCTGTTTTTTTTTCACTATTCAGTATTTCATTTTTTCTAAATTTTTTAAGATATTTTAAGCTTTTTTGTATTTCCTTTTTTTCCCGTGTTCCTTTGTATTGTCCCTAATGGGTTAACATGTTTTTTTTCTATTTTTACATTTTTTTAAATTAATTATGTCCAAAAAGCCAAATCAGCTACAGTAAAAAAAACCAGCTACAGTGAAATTTCAACCAGAAACCATAAACCATCGCTAAAATGAGTGCCTCCCTTAATCACTCCAAAATGTTCTCCGAGATTAGCCATCATCAAACCCTGGCCGCCTTCGCCGTGGAAACTGAATTAGGCACCGCTCATCGTAGCGTTCGGCGGTGGGCGACGGTTTTTTTATTTATTATTTTATCTTTTTCTAAATTATTTTTTATTTTATGTTTTTTGTATTTCTTTATATTATCCGTGATGAGTTAACATGTTTTTTCTATTTTTAAATTTGTTAAATTTAATTATACCAAATAGCTAACTCAGTTACAATAAAAAAAATTAACTATAGTAAAAAATATTATAGGCTAACATTATTCCAAATACCCTTTGGACTCGAGAAACCGTCATCAAGCTAGCAGCAATCCCTTTCTTGGATCGATTCGCCGCACTTCCCCCCTCTTCCAGATAATAACACGAGATGAGGATCGGTTCGTACGATGGTATAGCACTAGTGATCAATTAGCAGCTGCTAATGACTAACACGGGAAAAATATATTGAGACCAAACGTGTCGATGCCAGCAGCCACAAGCGCCTCACCGACCTGCACCGGCCGTGTACAAGTCGCTGGCTGGCTTGCTCGCTTCCTTGCAGAATCAAGCGATGCGTTGCCGAAAGGTCAGGCTGCCGTGTCGCAGCCGCCAGTCGGCCGCAACAACAAGATGCTGTTCTCCTCTCTTTGGCCGGCCGCCATCTATACACGTTAGCAGATTAAGAGGAGCAGAATTGAGCTAGGCAAGGAAGTAACACATGCCCAAGGCCTTAAACGCTAGCAATATATATGAATTTCTTGCAAAATTTATGTGTGACGAATAGGCCATGAGTATGTGGGTGTTCTTTTAGGTTACGGCTAATGATTTTTGTCAGTGTTTCTTTTGACATGGTAGTAAATAGTGGAGACACTGATATGGATGTGACACACGGTTTTGAGTTTGAAAAGTCATTTGAAAAATCCGCTTCAAAAGATCGTTCTATTTCAACGTTTGACTTTTTAACTTCTGAAAAAGCAAAAAAAAAAATGTCTAGACATCATGAACCGCACACACATACTATAGTAACTTATCCACCACAAGGGTGTGTGTATGTCCTTATTCTTTTTGGTTTGTGCTTTTTTTTTGACTTCTTAAGCCAAACGTCAAAACTAGATAGCCTCTTGAAATAAAATTTTCAAATGACTTCTCAAACTTAAAACCGTGTACATCATCTACATCGACGTTTTCACCATCCACTATCGTGGTAAAAAGAGCAGATAATAGACATTAGCTATAGTCAAACATATAGATGGCAACTCAAAAAACACGCCTTGTATCCAGTTCGAAAATTTCCGACCAGTCCAGCTTTGAAGTGCAGGTACACCCAGCAATTTTACCTTACCAACAAGCGGCACCACACCCAGGTCCCCCAGCTCGTTTAAAAAGTGAGGCCCCACAATTAAGCGACCACCCGGCTCTTCCATCGTTGGAGGATGGTGATCTCTCGTTCTAAACTAAACTAAACTAATTCCATAAAACTAAACTAAACTAAACCAAGCCCCTTTTCTCTCTCTTCTGCTCTAGATAGTAGTGCTCCATGCTCTTCTCCTTTCCCCTCCTCTTCTTCGCTTTGGCCGTCGCATCAACTCAACCAAAAGCCGTATCAAAATTCGAGCTCGCCACCGGTCAAAAGGAATCCGCGAGATCGAAAGCAACAGCACCGTCCGATTCGATAATTAAAGCCCCCACTTTTTTAAAAGTCGGAGGGGTTAGAACCCTAAATTGCGCGGAGGAATTCGCCCTAGTCATCGGGCGATCCGGCGATCTGTGAGCCGCTTACGAGGTGCGATTTCTTATCGCTCTATTTTTTTCTTGTTTCTTTTTAAGGTGTAATTTCGTTGTGTTTATGCAAGGATTTGATCCGTTTTATGGGGGGTCTTGGAGGTGTCGTTCATACGATTGTCTTCTTGTCCTAAAGTTAGTTCCTTTTAGCATATCATCTATGTTTTTAGTTAGTTTGTTGGGTTGTTCTGTCAGTTTGTTACGGAAGAACCTATCAGTGACGGTCGTGTTTCATAAAGTTGTCTCCTTACTGGTGAGAAATTTATAATCTTCCATACAAAGCAACTCAGATTTTGTCATAGCTGCTGCTATATATAATATATAAGAGTAGTCAGTTACCGTAGTTCGAATCCATCCTTTGCACTAACCAATATAGTTGTTCTTTCGTTCAAGCTTTAGTTCAAGTATGTCGATTTATCGTACTCCAAATTTTTTGCTAGCACTTAGCACTTCCAGTTACAAAATTTGCTCCTTTTTTGTTCAAAACTTTTTCCCCTACTATTATGGCGAAGGACCTTTGTATGCTAATTAAGTAAGTTTTGGTGCGCTAGTTGCTAGGGGCCTAGGGGGTGTGGAATTTGCTTCCTGGCTAAGTTGCTTGGATGTGCTACTGAAATATTAATTATTCCAAATGAAAAATGAACATGAATTCAAAGCATTTCAGATTCAAAAGGCTTGAGCTGCGCATTGCTTTGTATAGCCATGAGCCAAGTTGCTTGCGCACTGACAAATCTGTCATCGGCTAGCACCTGTCATATCTTTTGGTACTAATATTGCAATTTCATGTAGTGTAGCAAGCACTGAAAATATATATTCTTGTTCAATTTTTGATCAGAGTACCACAGATGACAAGGGTCATCCATGACTCTGGGGAAGGCATGCAGAAGGAGGCACTTGATATGGTGTCGTCTGATGTCAACTTCCCCAAGGGCCATTTCCCGGACTACAGGATTGGGCCAAACAACCAAATCATTGACCCAGAGGAGACACATGAGGTTGTCCCTCTGAAGGAGATTGTTGCGAAGGAAACAGCGCAGCTGCTAGAGCAGCAAAGGCGGCTCTCGGTGCGTGATCTCAAGGAGAAGTTTGAGAAAGGTCTATCTGGTGCCTCCAAGTTGTCTGAAGAGGTATTTTATTCACTTCCAGTACTTCAGTTTGCTTTTGCCAACTTTTGTCAACAAAATATATCAGGGAATCATAATTAATAGATGAAAGATGATGTAATTTGCTATAATATTGTTCACACAACACACGAACTCTCACTTAGGAATTTTGCATGCTTTGCTTATATGAGAATGATGCAAATTGACACCTGGATATATAGAAAAATGTTGATGGTCAGTGAAATACTGAAATCACAACAAGTGACAGAATGAATTTATGTAATTATGTTCATTTTATTTGTCAGTAACCAAATTAAAAGGTTGCTTTCAGTTTCACCTTAGTAGCTTTCTCCAGAGCTCAAATTTATTGCTTCAGTCCTTGTTGAGCTCTTTTCTCATGCTTCGTTTCTACTTTGCTTCTCATTCCTGAAGTTGCTCGTGTCCAAACAACATATTGTTTAGAATCAAATGGATAAACACAGGGGGTTTTAGTAATTATTACGGATGTACTATGAGTTGCATTCTACAATCGACATCTTGCCTTGCTAACTAGGATAAATATAGTGTTAAGTAACTTTGTTGCAATGAAATTCCATGTTGAAGTTGTTGCTTCATATTTCAGGCTAAGCGGCGAGAAGCAGCTTCACTGGACAGGCAGGTTCTTCTGAAGAAGCTCAGAGATGTTTTAGACACTCTGAAAGGCCGTGTGGCTGGTCGAAATAGAGATGATGCTGATGAAGCTATCTCACTGGTTAATCTCTTCTCTAGGGTCTAGCATATGCTGGTTTGCCAATATTTGACTGCTATTATAAGCTTCTTGTAAATCCTTATAAGCTTCTTGTAAATCCATTCATCTGTTGTTAATTAACTCATAGAGTTAAGTTGATTTCCCCCCTAATTGCTCTTTCGTGAAGTTCGCATTCTAGAGATAACACAAAACAAATGCAAAAATATTATAAGCAATTAACACCTTTATTTGCAGTACTTGACACGAGGTGCCAACACTATTTGTTTGTTACAGTTATTTGTGTTAATACGTGATGCTTTGAGCATTTACGGATTCTTGAAAATGCTCATAATTTGAAAGTATCTTAATTAATGTTCTGAAAAAGGAAGTGCTGATGATTTTGGTTGTACATTTCGGAATTAATCTTATCAGCCTACGGAAGGCTCAAATATATCTAGTTGCACGAGAAATCCATATCTCATACTTTATAAATTTGTACACCTTTTTTGCCTTACCGTCAGCTGTGATGTTTTTGTTCTTTGTCTATATTACCTTTAGTTGGAAAAGTTTATGTGATTATGGCAAGTTATGTGCTATCAGGTGGAGGCACTAGCAGTCCAGCTGACTCAAAGAGAAGGAGAATTAATTTATGAAAAGGCTGAAGTAAAAAAGTTGGCTAGCTTCCTCAAGCAGGTATACCTCATTTCTTAATTATCTAAGTAGTTATTCAAACCTGTTTAAACTGTGTAATGAACCAGATCTTGGAGCCTCAAAGATGAAGTAAGGCTTCAGAGATGATAAAGAATATTTTGTTTTTAATTATCACTACATTTACGACATGGATATGGTAACATGTTTAGATAGCGTGTACATGGTTCCAGTGGGAAACCGAAGGTTTTTCTTTTGGAAGACTGAGAACAAATAATTTCATCAATTTGGAAAAAAATATATTCATAAACTCTTCTGGTAGTGGTAAGACCAATATCAGCCTAGGAATTGTTAAGGATATAGAGGTATTTGTGTTTTTTCCTATTTTAAGGTTTGGTCTTGTGTCCTTTGAGTCTTGTACCATATATTGCCCCTTTGGGCTGTGCAATAGATGTGTGTTTCATCTATTTATCTATAGATGTAACATGGTATCAGAGCTAAGGTTTGTAACCTAACCTCCGCCCGCTTCCGCATCTGCTGCCCCCTGGGAGGAGCGTTCTCCACTCCCGGGGGTGGCCGTCGTCGCATGCTGCCGTTGGTCTCTTCATCCTGCCTCAATAGGTCACCGCCTCCTGCTACTGCTCGGGCCTCCGCTGAATGGGCTCTCTTCCTTCGCAGGCCACGCCCCGCAGGCCGCCGCCAGGCTACCTCTTGCCTCGGATCTGCCTGTCGCCTCGTCGTCTTGTCCTTAGATCCGGCACGCCAAGCTCGGATCCGTCGTCACCGCGCCACCCTAGCCCAGGTTTGGCGTCGGTGTGTGTGTGGGGGACGGACGGATCCGGCGTTGGCGTGGGCTGACGGATCCGGTGTCAACGTGGGCGGAGGTGGACGGATCCGGCCATTGGCGCTACGACCGCCGACGATGACCACTTCAACCACCGCCATGCCTCGTGTCCGCCACCTCGGTCGTCGGCGCCTCTCCTCTACCCTCCCCGCGGCTCATCTCCGTGATCCGGCTTGGTCGCGCCACGCCTCTTTGCCTGTCGACGACCTCTTCGCCTAGATTTGGCCATCCATCTCCATCAGTGCCCGGCCTCAAGGAGATATTTTAGGTTGGGTAGTGACCTAGGCAGTTATCAAAGCTTGGCATGAGGCGCAATCGCTTGACAAGTGGTGTGATCTCCATGATCTTGCTGTCGTTCTTCAAGGCCATCACTAGCGGGCAACATCTCTATGTTCCCTGTCCTCTGTGTCAATGCCAACTCTGCCACCACTATTCAGTTTGTTGAAAAAAATCAAGGGGCTCTATGAGGATGTTAAGGCCATTGAGAAGCATGACGCTCAGTTTTTATGTGCTGAGGACATGTTGGAGAGCTAGATTCTTTGTTGTTGGTATCGCGGCTGCTAGTATCTATAGCCTTTGAGTTCTTTTCTTTTAAGTCTTCCGTTGCGTTCATTTAAATCCGTAGTCTTCTATCTTATAGTTTGTCTAAACCATGTGACTCCATAAATTTCTATGTCAGTTAGTCGATTACTTTGCTTGTCTCAGTCCATCCTTTAGGATTCAGTGTGGTCTTTCGCATGACAGCAACCGTCACTCCTTTCTGAGCCGCGTGCAAGTTGTAAAAGTCGTTATTATGCCGCTGCTTCTCTCTGAGCCGTTGCTCCGAGCTTCTAAGGCTACTACGCTTCTTTTGCACTCCATTTCTATTTTGCTTCTTGTGCACTGCATCGCCACCATCTCGAGATTCGATTTGCTTTATGGGTTGCCATCATACTCAATGGGCTACCGTACGACCTCAGATATAGTTTTTTTGGCTTTGACATAATTTTCAAGAGCCGCATGCTATAATGATGTCTTTAAGATTTGAATTTTGGATTTTCTCTATTTTAGTGTCAGCTTTTTTAAATGCAATGCTATTGCATACGTCTTGCATTTGAGGGGGGGTGTTAAGGATATAGGGGTATTTGTGTCTTTTCCTATTTTAGGATTTGGTTTTATGTCTCTTGAGTCTTATACTATGTATTGTCCCTTTGAGCTGTGCAATAGATGTGTGTTTCATCTATTCATCCATAGATCTAACAGTAACATTTTATGCTCTTTTGCAAAATGACCTGAATTTTTTCCCCGGAAACTTAGCACAATGGCCTAAACAAAACTTAGTGTTTACCAGAATTATATTGTCTTTTTGAGCCATTTTCTATCTTGCAGGCTATAATATTAGTTTTTTTGTGGAGAGAATCTTGAGGGCTGAGCCTTTTTTTTTTTAAAAAAAAAATCTTGATAGCTTGAGACTAAAGATTATCTTATCATATACTGCACTGTTGTAAATGTTGTGATGGGTCTGTGAAGAAAAGCAGTCCTATTTCTCACACACCTGAGTCACCTCCAATGTTTGTATAGTTTTGTATATGCAAATATTCGGGTGCTCCACATCAATCTGCTGAATGCCTATTAAGATATCAGCTTTTGCTGGTAGTATGGTACTGTTGTTTGGTTACACATAAATAACAATGTTATTGTTCTCCTGTATATTTTAGGCTACTGAAGATGCCCGAAAGGTGGCTGAAGAGGAAAGAGCTCTTGCGCTTGCTGAAATTGAAAAGGCTAGAGCTGCAATTGCAAAAGTTGAGAAAGCATTGCATGAGCACGATTCAGCATCAAGTAGCAGGGAGAAGGAGGTGCTTCCTCAATTCATAATGAACTTGGATGTTTCTTTACTCTTACTGAACTTGCTCTTTTGTAGTACATTTCATGTAATCCGCTTTCTGGTGATTCAAATACACTGCATGTGTCTGTTGTATCCTTGTGATTTGAATTGTTGCCACATTTATTTTGCATCTCAGTTATTTTGTTGCCTAATCAGGAGATAGAGCAACTTAGGAAAGAGGTTCGAGAAGCTAGAAGAATAAAAATGCTACACCAGCCAAGCAAGGTTTGTTTTGCATCATTGGCTCATTGTTTTATGTATAGAATTACAGTTTTTGTGTTTATGTTGATCTCTGATGTTACTTCTCTTTGTTTTTGTCTTTTCTCTGTCTAGTTTAAATAGAGTTTTTCCTTCATTTGTAATCCTAGTCTTATAAATTGGCACACCTTTTCTTGTCAATGCTATATTATCTCCACTGTTTATTCTTTCTTGTAGCTAGTGATGAAACAAAGCATCTTCTGGCAATTTGGTTGTACTCATTATGTATTAAAATATCGTCCATGAAAAAAATCATAGGTAATGGACATGGAGTTTGAGCTTCAGGCACTGCGGACACTCATACTGGAAAAAACTCAGCTTTGCAATCAGCTAAAGAAAGAGGTAATTTCTGTCAGGACAGGGTTCATATTATTTAAAATCTCACGATTCAAGTAATGTTGACCTATGTCCCCTCACTCACTTTTATCTTCAGCTTGCCATGATCAAGAGGCTTGAAGAATGTAGCTCTGATCTCTTTGAGCTTGAAGGTTCTGATACTCTTGGGTCACAATTTCATATTATCCCACGAGTTGATGGTGCTCCAGACATTGCAAGCTGTCTGACTCAGTGGTACCGTGTAATTTCTGGAGGCAGTAGAGAGCTCATATCAGGTATGTGATCAGGCCAATAGCACACAGGGCAAGTTTCAAAGAAACAGACTCATTTGCAAGCAATTTTTGCAGTAGATTACGTTTCATGAGAACCTCTATACCTTTTTGTGTCTCATGTAGTCATGTCAGAAATTTCAGCTAATTGTTTTTCTTATCCTTTAATCTTTATTCATATATATGTTTAGTTATTGTAATTTCTTGCTGCAGGAGCAACGAAACTCACCTATGCTCCAGAACCAATTGATGTTGGCCGATTGTTGCAGGCAGAGATAGTTGTGAACACAGAGAAAGTTACAGTTCAGACAGATGGCCCTATAAATCCTGGTTAGGCCTTTTCCCAACTTTCTTTTAACATCTTTTCAATAGCAATTCTTTTTTTTATCTGGCTGATTGATGTGGATAAATGTGTTCCTTCCAGAAAATAACTGAACTTTTAGTTTTCTTCTTGCAATATCAACTTTCACATATCCCAGAGGACCCAGACATTTGCTATTCTAACTGTTTTCACATTTCTACATTTGAGACCTACACTAATTTCATTTCCTACTCTAAAATTAGAGATTAATATAACATCTTTTGTTCATCAGGAGGTATATATATATCACCAAAGTTTCACCTAAATGGCTGACTTCGTCATACTTTGAACAGCTGCAGGACTGGAACGTTATGTGGACTCGCTAATGAAAAGGACAGATATTGAGTTCAGTGTATGAATTCTTCTTGCTTCTAGCATACCACTTCTTTAAAACTTTTGAGAAGCCACCTCCCATGATTTTAATAAAACCCATGATCACTATCTTGTACCTATTTAGGGTCTGTTTGGATATGGGGGCATTCAAGCCCAAAAAATAAATCTAGCCCAATCCCCCACATCTAAACAGGCCCTTCATTCCCCCCCCCCCCCCCCCATATTGGGTTAGCAATGGAAAGGGAAATTTTATTATTTGCTGTTGGAAAAACATTGCGATTGAGATTTTACTTAATATAAGTTAAATTCAGGTTTGCATCTGTGCTGCTTTGCAGGTGGTAGTCACCCAAATGAATGGGAATGATTACTCATCGAACTCTGTCCATGTATTTCATATTGGGAAGCTGAGAATAAAGCTTCGAAAGGGAAGGTCTACAAAAGCAAAAGAGTCATATTCCACCACGATGAAGGTAAAGTCTGTGTGTAATTAAAATGATGTCCAGTGACTTGACTGTAGTGTTTTGCTTCCTGAACATATTGTGTGAGGTAGTAGTAGTATAGTAGATCTGCATATTGTATCTATGTGTGATGACCCTTAGATCATTACGGGTTAAACACCGCCAAGAGAAAGACCGGACGGTGTCCGGCTTGTTGAGATGAGGGGCTAACTATAGACGAGGGAGAAGAACCTTAGGAAACTTGACTAATTCATCTTCTTTGCTTTATTACTTGAGAATAATGATTACAATAAATCTTCTTATATAGAGGGCTCTCCTAATGATTATATATCAGGTCAATCTAAATAGTATCTTTTCTAACTAATAGATATGATAACAAACAACTAATCCTTATCTTAGAAAACTAATCAGACTATTTAGGAAATAGATAATTTGGTAGGGAAGAAGAATTTCTCTTGTAGGCTCGCTGCTACAGTACCATTGTACTGTTCACATATATGAACAGTACATGTGAACAGTGATTTCGTGTGTGATAACTTCTCCCCTCTTCGGCAACAGCTCATCCTCAAACTGTGGCAGCAGCCATGGCTACAGCCCTAGGAGACTCCAAGTTGATGAGAGACTGCGACGTTTACCCGTGACCTTGAAGACCATAACTTCCACGTATAGGTGCAACAATATTGATGGTATCTGTGATCATCCACGATAGACATGGTGGCCACCATGGCAGCATTGTGGTAGGCTTCCATGATGCGATTGCCGCGGTAGGCTTTTGCAGGGCCATGGCGGCCTTTGGCAACGCCACGATAGGACATAGCAGGGTTGCGGCGGGCGTTGGTAGTACTGCAATAGGTCGCGGCAGCGACATGGTTGCCGCTACAGGCTTTTAACACGACTATTGGGCAGGGTTGTGGTAGGCGTCGGTAGAACCGTGGCTGTCACGATTTGTTCCGATTACAATAGACCTCATTATAGAGAGGAATCTCCTAACAATTATAGATAAATTCAATCTAAATAATATCTTTCCTAAGCAATAAATACGATGTCAAACAACTATCCTTATCTTAAAAACTAATCAAACTATTTAGAAAATAGATAACTTGATAGGGAAGATGCATTCCTCTCATAGGCTCGCTGCTACAGTACCATGGTACTGTTCATGTATAGCTGTATATAAATAGTACGTTTGAACAGTGATTTCGGCCGTGACACTATGCTTGTTAAATTAGAATATTATTGGCCTTTTCCTTCTAGGCTTATCATATTGTAGAATCAAACAAGGGTTTGTAATGTTCATAAAAGTTTGGGGAATTTTAAGCATGTTTTGTTATGGGTCATAGTTCATTAAATATGCAAAGGATTCTGTTGGAATTGCTAACTGCTGTTCACTGTGTGAGAGAATTTCTAATGTTCACTCCAAACTTAACATTTAAGGCTTTATGTTGGGGATAATTTTCTGATAATCTGTTGTTTTCTTTGGCCAATCTCCAGTTGTGTGGGAGCCGTGGTGGCGGTAATGCTGCAGCTAGGGCAGTTTTCTGGCAAGCTAGGAAAGGTCTATCCTACACTTTAGCTTTCGAAACAGACAGGGATAGGAATGCTGCAATTATGCTTGCTCGTAAATTTGCTTCCAATTGCAATGTAAGTATGTCTTTGAAAAAAATACATGTTACGTTGTTGTGCTCAAGAATCTGTGTAGTTTCAACTAACTTAAGAAGCGAGGTGTTTTACAGCTTTTCATCTGCTCGATGCAGGTTGTGCTCACTGGACCAGGTGATCAAGTTCATGGTGGCAGCTGATGAACTCGCGAAACATACATAATTAGGGTGTGAATTGGGACTTGTCTATTCGTGTTTGTGAGAGTAGAGGTTGTGCACGAGGCTTTCCCCTTTTGATACGTCTTGTGAAGGCATTCTTTTTTATTTGCCTATCTGGAGCGGTTAGCAACGTTATGAAAGCATACTGTACAAATTGATTGCTATTCTTGTGTACTACATGGGTGACGTTTGGAAAAAAACTTGATTTAGTGTAGTTTGCTCAGGAGGAGCTTTCCCTTGAGTCATCAAGAAATGTACAGATGAGAGAGAACCATTTCATCTATGATGTGTAACTGATTGCAAGAAGATATTATTTATGATATTCAGGGGAGCTCATAGTCTTAAGCCCTGTTCTTTGCGGTTTCTAAAAGTCGCTTTTAACTTTTGCTACAGTAACTAACTTTTAAACGAAATATTTTTTAAAATGGAGTCTATAAGTTAATTGTAGTATACGTTAAAAAACTAATATCTGTATCATCAAAAATTGTAAGCGAGTATATCTCTTTTCGTAATCTCTATCGCAAACAGCTAAAAAGTCATCAGCCGCAGCTAAAAGTCATCAGTCGCAGCCGAAAAGAACAGGCCCTTAGCATGCAATTGCCCTCTATTCAAGTAGGGAGGCTAGAAATGTGTTTGACTTGAGGTCTGTGGATAGGGTGGATAATATGTATATCAATATGTGGTATTTTTCTTGGCCTTGGTGTGAGTAGAATAACTACACGCATTTGTATTTGTTATTTTTCTTTTTGGTAGCTTGAAGCTCTTTACAACTACTTTAGTCATAAGTGGGGGCTACGATGAGGTGACATTAGCATTTGGACGCGACAAAAGCAAGAATCTTTCATAAAGAGAAAATAATCACTTGCATTACTATATTCTCTTGGCTGAAATACGCTAAAAGAACAAAGACAAAACTGCAGGTTTTCTCCAAAGACTGGCAATCCTTGATTTATAGCTTGACCTCTTAGTGATTGTTTTTGGAGGATCCTCTTGCCTCTTAACATATTTATTTAGTTGATGGCGTATAAAACATTGGAAAGCATTATGACAAACTCTACTACAATGCAACGCCAAGTCTGATTTGGACTTGGCTAGCCTGCCTCTATGGATGATCAAAACCAGGAAAGCTCAATGGTATGCTCTTTTGGACTTTCGTTTTTTCGAAAGTTAGAATAAACAGGATAGTATATTAAAGTGGTTTTTTTAAACGGTTTTTTGAATTTAAAATTATGTATATCGTCTATGTTGATGTCTAGTCATCCATTATCGTCTCGTAAAGCGTAGATAAGTCATCGGTTACAGTTAAAAGATATCAACTATAACCTAAAAAAAGAATATCCAAGTATTCAACACCGGATTGGAAGCATTTCATCAGCTATAGAACGTAAAAAATCCATCAAGAGATGCCGAGACAAGACAATGTCTCTATTTTTTTTACTGCAGTTGGTAGTTTTTATCTATGTTTTTTAAAATGATAATAGACGATGAAGACGCTGACACGAACATCCTACATAATTTTAGATCTAAAAAGTTATTTAAAGAAACGATTCCAAGAGGCCACCTATAGAAGTCGCTCCTTGGTTTTGACGTCCAGATCAGCCTAAGCCTAACGAAAAAAAAAAAACATGCTCAGTACAAGGGCCCGTACAGCGTACGAACCTCTCTCCGTCTGACCACTGTCATGGAGTCACATGCGTCAATTGAAGATATCTTCAGTCCAACGCTAGTGGTACTGGTACTGAGCTCTTGTCAGTGCACAACTGGACCACATATCCACATGCCTGTCAGCCTTTTTATAGAGTTACTAGCTAGAAATGAGTTTGGAGTAGAGTGAATGAGTTTTTTTCTCCCAGGACTCCACGGGGCTAGAATGCCATATGCTCTCGCTCAAAACGCATCACGGGTTGCATTGAGGTAGATCTATCGTATACGTTCACATACATCGTAGTGTGCGAAACCTATATGCCAATGGAATTGTCTCGAATAGTCGTATGCAATCTCTCAATGACACTAGCCCTAATTACTTCTTTACCATGCTAAATGCAACTCTGCAACCGTAAAACAGCCCATTCCACTCGCAGGAATAGCAAGCAGTAAAAAAGGCCATCCCCCTTCCAGCTCGGAAGCGACCAAGGGGAATCCACTCCCAACGGCTAGTTTCGCCGCGTGCAATCCCAGCCGTCCGATCTCCCGCTCCCCCGTTGCGATTCGAATCCCTCCCGACCGTTGGAGCCGCTCCGCTCCGCGTAAAGCCCCCGCGCCGCCCAAGCCCGACAGCGCCCTGCACCCGTCGTTATATCTCCCTCCTCCCAAAGCCGCCTCCTCCAAGAACTGTACCCATCGATCAGCCTCGCGCCTCCCCACGCCATTGATTGACCAAGGCAAGGCGAGAAGAACCTAGGACTTCTTGCTGCTGCCGGAGCCGCGGTGGCTGCGCTCGCTGGCGGGCAAGAGGGGACGCGGGCGGCGCGCCTCCACTCGTTCTTCGCCTCGGTGCTCTCGGGGCTCTTCGGCCAGGGCGAGGAGGAGCTGGAGGAGATGGCGACGCGCAACCAGAACGCCGCTGCCGCTCCGCAGCTGCAGAACAGAGGTAAGGGGAGGGATCTTGGGGTGTGCCGTGGTTCTGGGGTGGTTTTTTTATCGGTTCCTAGTTCATCTTGCGGTGTTCCAGCCTGGGGTCTTGCGGGGTTCTTGCTTGGGGAAAGATGGGTTCTTGGTGGTTCTGTCTTGTCCGGTTGGGTTTTGGCGTGGACGGGGCCCTGCCTGATTCGATTTCTTCATTCGTTTGTTCCGCATGGTTTCTTGGTCAAGATTGGATTTTGATGTGAGTTGCCGATCTTTGCCTAGGTTTCTCCCCTAGGTTCTCTTCGGCTCATTGTTCAGTAATTGATTTTGGTGTGTTCAGGGGCTTCTGGATTAGGGTTCTTTAATTTGGTTATTTGATTACCAGCTTCCGAATTGAATTCTGAAGAAAAGATTCGATTTTTATGCCGATTGGATGTGGTTTGGTTGGACTTCTTACGAGGAATCTCTCATATCATCTTGTTCTCGTTTCTCCTGTGCAATGGTTAGGTGGTGTCGCCGCTCTGGGAAAGCAGAAGGACGTCGTGACCGGCAGGCCCGATGCCAAGAACCGGCGGGCCCTCGGCGATATCGGCAACCTCGTCAACGTCCGCGTCACCGAAGGGTACGGAAGGAACTGAGCACTCCTCTGCCCAGTCACAGTAACGTCATTTCCCGCTCTTCCTCTGAAACTTGCTTGTTCCTGGAAACAGGAAGCCGCCGCCGCAGCAGGAGCCGGTGATCCGCCCCATCACCAGAAGCTTTGGTGCTCAGCTGCTACAGAACGCGCAGGCGAATGCCGCGGCAGTCAAGATACAGCAGGCGAGGCCTGCGCCGAGGCCGGCCAGGAAGGTCGTTTCCAAGCCTGCCCCTCCACCCCCTGAGCATGTCATCGAGATCAGCTCTGATTCTGACGTGTGCATGAAGCAGTCCGAGGGCAGCGCCAGCTCCGTCCGCAAGTGCTCGAGGAAGAAGGTCATCAACACCCTCACTTCCGTGCTCACAGCTCGCTCTAAGGTGCGTCATCTGTGAAAAACTTCTCAAGACATTTACATTCTAGTCTTATCATATGTTGCAGTAGCATAAACCTGTAGAATTTGTCTGATTCTCGATTTTAATGCCAGGTTGCCTGTGGAATTACTGATAAGCCTCGAGAAGTGATTGAAGACATTGATAAGCATGACGCCGACAATCAGCTGGCTGTCGTCGACTACATTGAGGATATCTACAAGTTCTACAAGATTGCTGAGGTAACTACAGATCCTTAGATGTACGCAAACCTTAGGTTTTACAAGATTGCTGAGGTCTCTGAAATTGATCTTTCCTGGCTTGTTGCAGAATGAGTGCCGCCCATGCGACTACATTGACTCCCAGGTGGAGATCAATTCCAAGATGAGGGCCATCCTTGCAGACTGGATTACTGAAGTGCATCACAAGTTTGAGCTCATGCCGGAGACCCTCTACCTCACTATGTACATAATTGACCGGTACCTCTCGATTCAGCCCGTGCTGCGAAGGGAGCTGCAGCTGGTTGGCGTTTCAGCCATGCTGATCGCCTGCAAGTACGAGGAAATCTGGGCCCCAGAGGTAGAGACAGAAAGCATCTCCCTTTGCTTGCATTGCTAGTTATTCTAATTAATTGCCATGCACTTGCAGGTGAACGATTTCATCCTGATATCAGACAGTGCATACAGTAGGGAACAGATTCTTTCAATGGAGAAGGGAATTCTTAATAGGCTTGAGTGGAACCTCACTGTTCCTACACCATATGTCTTCCTTGTGCGCTTTCTGAAGGCGGCTTCTTCAGATATCAAAAAAGACAAGGAGGTAAATAATCAAGCTGGGTGTCCCTGTGTAGTTTCCCATCACATGTATTCAGGTTGCACTTTCAAGCAGAGATTTTGTACTCAAAATTCTTTGGTTGAATGCAGCTAGAGCATATGGTCTTCTTCTTCGCCGAATTGTCGCTGATGCAATACGGGTTGGTGATGTCCCTCCCTTCTATGGTTGCTGCTTCGGCTGTCTATGCAGCCAGGCTCACCCTGAAGAGGAGCCCTCTATGGACTGACACGCTAAAGCACCATACTGGCTTTACCGAGTCACAGCTAACGTAAGTCCCCATAGCCCCTCACTCTACTCTGAACAATTTGAGCAGTCACACTGATGCTGAACTTTTTCTGTGATGATTTCAGGGAGTGTGCGAAGATCCTTGTGAGCTCACACTCGACTGCCCCTGAGAGCAAGCTGAGGGCGGTATACAAGAAGTATTCCAGCGAGCAGTTCGGAGGAGTCGCACTGCGCCCACCAGCAATGGAACTCTGCAAATAAATGGAGATAGCTTCGTCTAGGATTTGTTTGCTTTTGATTTAGAGTCAATTCGCTAGGTTGTTTGCTTGACTGGAGTCAAGAAAGTTTGAAACCAAGACTCCTACACTGTTATTCAGGAGTCAGGAGTATTAGCTGACTTTTGATGGTTATTTGGATTTGGCAGTTCTGCCTCCTATGTGATAGTACACCCTGGTGTATATATCTGTCACAGTTCTTCATAAGTATGAATGATGAATTGGAAATGTTTGCATATTGGAATTTTTTTCTCTTAAACTGTTTGATGTTTGGAACTCTTCATGAGCATGACTGCATTGGGAGAGTTATCCCGATAGGCTAAGCTGACAATGGGCAATGGTTCCCTAAGAATAAATCAGCTTATTTATTAACATGGAAAGTGACTACACAAAAAACTTTAGGAACAATACTCATCAAAACCACTTAAGGAACAACAATCGTCAGCCGTGTGTATAAAGTTGGGGGAGTGACCTCCACCTTGACCAAGTCGGCCTATTGCACCAGCAGGTCTAATATCGTGAGGCCACATGATTAACCCAAGAGGGTTGTCGCAAGGGAAAAGACAGTGTTGCCCCTACTTTTGTAAACCCAGATAGAAACATTCATGTAACATGCCTCATGGCTATAAATATGTACCCTAAGACGCCATGGAGAGCAGGTTCTTTTTGTTCAGAAAAATCTAGGTGGCATATACCCTATCTCTACGGTTTGTAAGGTTACGGACAGCCCCTTTCTGGATTTGCGAAGGCTTGATACCAAGTAAGGGACATCAACAATACACTATCAAAAACATGGCTATCCGTGGCCTCCAGAAGGGCCAACTCACAAAATATAACACACGGAAGCCCATAAAAACAGTGGCTAAGCTCTTTGACAAAAAAGAGGAATATGCCAGGACAGAAGAGGATGCGACGCAAGGCGGAGGTTGTGCCAACTGCCTCTGAAGCCAAGCTCGCTCTTGCTCCCATGAAAGAGGGCCTCAACCGCAAGTAGAGAAGGAGGCCTTGGCCTAGATATGTCCTCAGCATTGAAGGAGCTAAGAAGAGCACTACCTCTGGAGGTCGTGGCCATGCCCGAAGGGACCGTGGGCCAGAAGGGGGTGTGGTCGAGAGGACTCTAGACTGCAAGGAGCATGGTGCGAGGTGCACGACCGGGGAGATCACTTCACTCACGATTGCCCCACCATCGTAACACTCTAGGAAAGCATAGCCAGAGAGCACACCCAAGAAACGAGGGTGCGGGTGGTGGCGCACGTACAGCAGCCCCTAGAGGTACCACTTGTCCAACCCCACCGGCTGTCCTGCGAATCCAGGGCCCCGAGGGCAGCCCCGAAGGAGGACACGGGCCACAAGCAGCGGAGGGTGGTTCGCCTTAAGTACGTTTTCGGCATCGAAGGAGCCGAGGAAAGCAACGCCTCGAGGGGGGGGTCACAGGCAGTACCATGCCCCTATTGGTGTCAACGATGATTGTTCATGAAGAATCCACAAGAATCTGACCCCACTTGCTGCAAGGCCCAACACGATCTCATCAAGCTGAGAGGCTGATATGGAAAGAAAGCTGCCAAGGGAGACATATAGCACCGAGTTTACAGGTTGAGAGTCCAACCAGGTAAAGTAGTATTCTTGGCTGGTAACTTCTCCGTTGGACTTGGTATGATGGTCATCAAGGCTCATGTAGGGAACGCAGGGGCCAATTGGGTACACTGGACATGATAGCGCTGATCTTAGTGAGTTGATGACACTGACCTCAAGCTCATACATAGTAGTGAAGAGGAGGCATTGTGCTTTTCTGACGCTAGAGACTGTTGCTAGGGCATGATTTCTGTTATCTTGTGAATTAAGGACTTGAGATCAGATAACCATATTGAACTTGAAGCCAGGCTGGAGATATAGTGCTCACTGCTCAAGTCTCTGATCAGAGTTATCTGCAGAGAATAAAATAGATGAGTGAATGATGCTGTAAGCTGCCATATAGATGATTTAGAACAACAAACTTTACCACCTGCGGTTATTACAAAAAGAAAAGTAGCAAAATGAAAACCATGAGGTACAATTACAACGGCACACATATGATGTTACTGACTTGGGAGTCTTGGAGGTATCAGTGGAGTCGTCTGACCGAGGAATGAAAAGATGGGACTGGACATGGATGAGAAATTGGCTATTTCCGTTGAGACAAACTGAGTAGCAATTTGCCATGCTCGATTTTAGTTGTTTCATGTATGTCTATACCTGTTAGGGTGAGAGAGATTAGCTAATTCCAACCAAATCGCCTCATCCAAACAGGGTTCATTCATTTCTCCATCAGATAGCTACCAGTGCACATTCTGACTGCAATTAGACCCTGACTTTGGTGATTTCGTTATTGGAGGATTGAAATAAGAGAGACTGTCGTTATGGTGACCATTAAAGATTCTGCTTGCTGACAAACACGACAAAACTAATATGTAAGTTCTTGCAGAGTTACATGTGATCCTAACAAGTCGTTTTCATATTATCGGTGGCCATGCTACTCACACCTTTCACCTTTGCACATGGAGCTGCATATATCCTAACACTTGAAACGCTCTAGAATGTGCACATGCACAACCACACTTGAGCAAGAAGTTAAGAACTAGCCTTGTGTCTAGTACTACTTCGGAACAGGCTATGTCAAAGCAAACAAATTGGCAGAATTACCGAGTATCCACACTTCATAAACATGAATAATGTATGTAACTAATCATAAAATCAAATCCTGGAACCTCCAAATTCAGCATTGCATAAATGCAACAGTCCGTAGATTGATTCGAATGCGGGTTATTCATTAATCGGGACAGGGCATGTTTGGAAGCAAAAGGCAATGGAAGCAAGAACCCTGACCCGCTGTCGCACCGGAGGCCGGCGCGTGCTCGTTGGCAAGCCACGACGGGAGGCAGTCTAAGTGGTAGTACGCGGAGAAGAAGGCGGTGGCCATGGGGAAGAGCGAGCAGACGGGCACGCCCCTTCGGTTGCCGACGCCCACGACCCACGGCACGTAGGCGTCGATCACGAGGGCCGCGACCGGCGGGCCTTCCTCGAGCTAGTTGAGCAGGCGCTTGAAGGGCGCCTCCATCTCGTTGCCGACAGCGCCGAGGAAGCCGGCGGCGGCGGCGGCGGCGGCGGCGGCGGCGGCGGCGGCGCGGCCGTGCTCGGAGGGGATGACGTTGGGGATGGCCCGCAGGCGGACGCCGGGCGGCGGGGCCGGGCTGGAGGAGAGGAGGCCGAGCGGCTCCTCGGTGACGACGAAGGTGACCGCGGCGCCGCTCGCGGCGAGGAGGCGGGCCAGGTTCATCATGTCGTTGAAGTGGCCGAGCCCCGGGAACGGCACCGCCACAATGTGGCAGCGGCACGGCTCGTTCGCGGCAGCGGCGGCCATCTTTCTTCGCTGCGTTGCGTAGCGTTTCGTGTGTGTGTGGCTCTCGTTGTGCTGCCGCGGCCGCGCCGCCTCCTCGCTTGGACGCACGATGTTGTTAGAGTGAGCAAAGCGTGCAGGACGCTGGCTCCAGTGTCGTGCGTGCCATCGTGCGCGCGGAGGAATCTATCGCGACATGTCCTTCTGTACCAGCGTCTACTTCCTTGAATGGCCAGCACGGCAGTACCGCTAAAGACCCTCCTGCGAGCGGCTTCTGTTGCTCGCTTCCAAAACGCACGGACTTCATAATTTTAGTTTTTTAGTTTTATTTTTTATATTGTCCATAAATAATAACAGTATTTTTCCTTTTTATTTTCTTTTTTATTTTTAATTAAAAGACTTAAGAAAAGTTAACCGATGCTACAGTAGATTTTTAAACATTACAACACAATTTCAACTAAAAGCAATAAACTCGATGGAGGCAAGGCAAAATATATTTTTGTGTGTACCTATGCAATTCGAGTGGGGCAGAACGGATGAGCATACACCTTCAGCTTTGTGCCGCCCTTTAGTTGTGCACAAAGTATCATCAGTTCTACATTACAAAAATACAAAGATAAGAGTATGTAGGTTTTCTCACCAACCCGTATCTCTTTGTGTAGTAGGGTTGGCCCACCTGCACCATTGCCCATGCGATGCACCAGGAACAAAGCCTCCTGTGAAGTCGCGTACAAGGGCGGCGACAACCCTTGGCCCAAGCAAGTGTCCCTTCATTGGGTTGAGTGGCTCAACCCCTCGCACACAGCGAGTGGGGATAACCCCAAGCCCAGAAAAGAGGGTCAAGCCAAGCCCAACTGGGCTAGCCCTCTCACCGGGGTAGGTTGTTTATCAAAATCACCTGGCATGGTGACCGAACCTAAGGCGAAGAAAGGCATCGTGGTCAATGACAAGATAGATTGGAGCTAGAATAGGAAGATCCAAAATTTAGGCATCCAAGGATGTCACGAGATGATCAGGTTTATATTTGGGCACGTGGAGATCAAATATGGATGGTGTGTGGAGAAGCTACAGGAGGTACGGTCCTGGAGGCTTCGACACGTGATGAGTTGGAAAAATTGGAACTTTAGAAAACCTATGTTAGAAAGGGTTTCGGTTCCCTTATTTGTTGGAATTGAATTAAAACTTGTAGGCTTAGGATAAACCTAAGGTTTAGTTCCTAAACTATAAATAAAGATGAGGTTGGAAGCTAACTTTGTGACTTTGGAGATACTAATTTTATACTAAGATTTAAAGGTGTCAGAAAAGTACTTTGTAACTACTATGATTCAAAAATAAAATCTAGATCTATTTCGAATGAGAAGAAATCTGATCAACAGCGTGTTTCTTTTTGTGTCGTTCTAAGGCCAACGTCGATGTCGTCTTGTTCCACACGTCAAGGTGATCAGGGGAGGTAATTAAGCTATTGCTAATTAGCTTTCTTTATTGATGGTCGTAAGTCTTTTGAATACATGCATGATTACTATTTTTTTCCTCCTGATCTAATATTTGCATGCATGTGCTATTGAGGGTTTCACCTACACGGACACGGTTACGAATTCGGATCACTTTTCAACAATCTCCACCTTGAGCCGAATTCGAATCACTTTTCAACAATCTCCACCTTGAGCCGAATTCCCTCTAGTAGTTGAAGAATATCATGAACTCCTCTAATAAAATCAACATGTACATCTTGAGCGCCGAAAGTCCAGAGGACTAATCTTCAATAAGAAAGGCTGGAACAGTCTTGTTGAAACGCTTCTTGCGAAGCAAAATTGAGCAAACCACTAGTAGATTTGAACACACAGCTATTAACAAAGAAGACAAACAAACCTGAGTCTTCAACAATTCATAACCCCAGCAAAAGTCTGAGTCTGTGTAATTGACATTCTGAAATAAATGCTCAATCGTTGAATGGCATAAGCCAAAACATCACCTATGGCGCTGAATAGATAACGAAGAACTCATATCATGGAATTTGACATGCTCCACCTGGAACACAAAACTAGGTAAATAACACTCATTGAAAGAGCAACAAGGAAGACTGAAACAGTCTTATTGTACGTGTAGCCATCACATACGCAGAACTACCGACTTCAAAAGTAATTGAATCCCATGATATGGTTGAAACTGCTCCTGTAAAAACTGTCTGGATAAAAGAAATTCTTGTGCCATCAATGGAGTATAAACTGCAATAGATCCCTCGTATCGAGCTGCGATAACTGAAAGACATTGTAATATCCACGTAAAAATAAACCTCCTTCTTGCACTTGAAACCTTTATCTCAAACTAAAAATTAGAGCAAAATCTTCACTTTCAAAACAGCAAAAACTCTATAGAGTATTATGCTAGCTGCCACTAGGATGTTATCAAACTGTGAATAAAACACCAAATTCAGTTGTTCCCACAACTGTTTTTTTTCAATGTCTCCCCCGTGAAGCGTAGCCAAAATTAACTTACTGTGTTAAAAGTCCGCAACTCCACCTTAGACTTCTCATATAAGGATCTTACCGTAGTAACCCGTAGAAAACGATCGATCATCGATAAAATCGTCAATTGATGTTGGCCTCGCGTCAAATCTCCTGTCCTCGTGTGATGCCGCTATGGCCGCCGTGCGTGCCACCTTATCTATGCGATGGCTGCTGCTGTCTGTGCGATGGCCACTCTGGGAGTCTCCTTCTCTCAGGGCGGCGGCTTTGATCTTGAACCTTAAGCTCTGATACCACTTGTTGCAAATAATGCATAGAAAAATAGAGACAAGAGATACGAATTTTTACATGAAAAATTCTTGCGAGGAAAAACCACGGACGCTCGAAGGCAAATCACTATAATGAGAAGAGATTACAATGGAGAGTCTCTCTTAGGGCTTCCCTCTTGAGGCTTGATGCCTTGTGGCTTGGATGCCTTGAGGCTTGGTTTGTCTTGAGGCTTGGCTTGCCTTTAGAATTGGTTTGGTTTTCTATGGACTACTAGGGTACATATATATAGTGTGAGGGAATAGAGTCTCATATGGAAAGGAAACCAAATCGAAATCCTACAAGGACACGGAGTCCTACGCGGACACGGTTACGAATTCGAATCACTTTTCAACAATCAAGAATTAAAAAATATCTTTTCTTGTCAGTCTGTGTCCTTCGTTTTTTTTTTTTTTTGCTATAGCTGTTGCTTAGATTGAACAATCAAAAGACAGCAAGTTTTGAAAAGAAAGTTTTTACTGTAGATTGGAATTATTCATCTTCTTTGATTGCTATTGACGATTCTACAACTAAGATTTTGATTGTGGAACACAGGCCACACAAATTTGTCATGGACTTTTGTTATCAGACCATGAACTGGATCAAAGGTACATAACACCAGGCAACAGTGGGCATATAAAGGCTTCGAACTTTGGCACCACATTGAGCTATTGTTCTGGTAACTTGCCTCAACATGACGCCCAACCTGGGAGGCCTTATTACAACTCTTTACACTGCGTTTATTTTTGCCCTCAAGCAACATTTCTTCCTTCCTTGACTGTACTCAAGGAAGCAAGATCACTGAGAAGTTTCTGCAACATTTAGTCTTCCTTCGATGAGATCTCTCACAAAACCGTTCAAAGAACGATGTGATGAGCCACCTTCCTGAACTGCGCTACGGGAAGCCTCGCACAATTCTGCAGCTCTTTTTCTCATTTCTTGGCTATCAACATTATCCAAATCCATTAGCTTTGTGGCAGCAGCAGAGATTGCAGCCCTGCTGATAATACCATCCTCCTTTCTCTGTTCCCTCAAGTTGATGCCAATCTTCCATTCATCAGCCACAATCCAGCCATTCACCAATTGGTCCCAACCAATAGGGAAGGTAAGCAAAGGCATTCCAGCACACACAGCCTCGAGCATCGAGTTCCACCCACAATGGCTCATAAAGCCACCGACCGATGGATGGCACAGGACCTTCAGCTGGTCACACCATGGCACTAGCAAGCCCTTATCGCCGCACATCTGCTGCAGACCGGTGGCCTTGTCCCGGGCTACCCAGAAGAACCTGACTGCACTGTCATGCAGCCCCATGGCAATTTCTTCCAACTGTGAGGGTGACATGGAAACATAGCTGCCAAATGAGACGTACAGCACTGAGTTCTTCGGCTGTGCATCCAGCCAGTTAGAGTGTTCCTGATCGTGAATCTTCCCCGAGTCACGCTTCAGTGGCATATGTGGAATTGAAGGGCCAATTGGATATATGGGGAATGGAACCACTTGTGTTATTCTGTTGATGGCGCAGGGTTCAAGCTCATAGAAGGAGGTGAAGAGGACACACTGCGCTTTACGCACATCAGCGAATAGTTCTACCGCTAGTTTCATTGGCCCCTCCCAGGAGGAGCGGAAGATCTTGATATCAGACAATCTTACTGATGAGAGGCCAGGGACATATTGCTCCAAGGACTTGCAGCTTAGTTCTGCAGAGGATATAAGTAGAACACGTCAGTTATCTACGATTACTAAGGAATCAACTGAAGATGAAATTGCAAACACACAGCATTGTAACTGCAAGTCTGACAGGAATGCATGAGAGTTAAGATAAGTAATTACATATTTAGCTCATTAGCTGTATACTTTCATCCTCTGCATAATTGAAAATTGAAACTTGTCCTAGGCTAAAGAAATAACGATATTCTATAATAAAACAAAAGGAATCATGTGGAATAAATTACTCATATTTTTCTTAATTAACAAGTGATTTTGCCACCGTGAAAGCAATAGACTTTTACAACTTATTCAGAAAATGGGAATGGAAAGCACATGAAGTGTTATATGCAAGAACCATGTGTTTGACTAAATTTTGCAATTTGGTTTTGTTATTTCAACTGATTTCTGCTAGTTGATTTTAGGAAGTATGAAAACCAGGCGAATTAATCGTTCTAATAAATCAGCCTCACACTTTTGTTTGTGTACAAAAAAGTCTTCTTAAAATTGAGGATCTTAATGTCAAATACCTTTAATTTCCAGCTATAAGTCTATTCACGGCAGCTGCAACTTTTGTATTTTTATGCTAAAAGCATCGTGAGAATTTCAGCCGAGTAAAGTCACTATTTTCAGTTAGTATTATCGAAGAAAGTAGCCGAATTCACTGATTTTTAGCTTTGATAACTTGATTTCAGAAACCTTTAAACAGAAAATGATCCAGTTGAATTTTTTCTGGACCCAATTGAATACTTAGCCCTTGTTTTGCATCATCCAAAGTTCTTGGAAGCAGATGATATATTTGTCTGAACAAAAACAAACCTTTTGAGTCTCTCACGCTCCAGTATTTGTCTTTGTCAAAGGAAAGCTATATTTGCCGTTTGGTACTCTCAGTTTTTTCTGTAAGTAAACCTCCCCTTAATTCATCTAACCATGTCTCACAATTTGTCGTGGATGTCTAGAAACTAATTGGGGGAAAAAGATTAAGATGATGGATTGGAGACATCGTCCCTACATGGAAGATTCAAGGGATGTAGCCAATACCTTTTTCGCCTTCACGGCCATCCACCGGCGGCCACAGGTCGTAGTGGTAGAGCGCCAAGAAGAACGTGGCTGCCATGGTCCACAGCGAGCACACCGGTATCCCGCGCCGCGCGCCGAGCGCCACCCCCCACGTCAGGTAGGTGTCGGCCACGATGGCCTCTGGCCGCCGCTCCAGCACCAGCCGGTCGAGCAGCCGCTCGACGGGTTCCGCCATCTTGACGTGCACGGCCTCGATGAAGCCGGCGTGGTCGGCGCCGCGGCCGCGCTCGGAGGGGATGACGTTGGGGATGGTGGCGAAGCGGACGCGGTCCGGCAGCGTGGGGGGCACACCGGCGGAGGCCAGCAGCGCGTGCCACTCCTCCGTGACGACCACGGTGACGGTGAGGGCGCCGTCCGCGGCGGCAAGGAGGCGGCACACGGCAAGCATGGGGTTGATGTGGCCGCGGCCCGGGAACGGCACCGCGACCACGTGCCGAGTCGTCGCCGTTGAGGCCATTATTTGTGTCTGTGCAGAGAGATGACGGTGGAATGTAACTACAGCACAATTATCGAAGGTAAGGTCTCGTTTGGAAAGTGAATTTTAGTAGAAATTGTGATGAGATCCAAACTGAGATTGGACTCTTTGTATACTACTACTAAAATTCTTAGTATTATTAGGAGGAGAGAATTGTGACGAGTAGAAAAATCAACGCCATATCTGTTCTGATTCTCTCCCTACTATTGTCCTTTTGGCAGGAGACAACGTGGTGGTATCTAGCTGGAACATGTGGTTCCTGGATACCTAATGCATCAAATCAAGGCCATATCTTTTCTACTTGTCACTATCTAACACAGACAAGTCGGCGGCGGCCGGTGTGATGCAACATCAGTCCACACGGTTCTGGGTCATCTAACGAGATACGCAAACATGGTTGGTTGCACTGAACATCAAGGCGCTTCCCGGCCTGATAGGTCATCACATGAATCGCAGAAAAGATCAATTCTTGTGTTTTGCATGCTGAGTTGCGCTTATTTTTCGAGCTCTTTTTCTATATCTTAAAATAAATACAAGTTATCCTGTTTTTATGAACCAATAGTTTAGATTAGTTATGATTTATAATATCATCCATATTATTAGTAATAGAATCTCTAAAAAAGTAAAATTATAAACAAACAAGTGACTCGTGCTTGCATGTCCAAATCGATGACTACTATATCGTGTCCGGTGTTAGGTTGAACTCTCTCCACATGGAGAAGAAGCCTAAATACCAATCCATAGAACTGAGAGCATGTGAACCGTTGATTGCTCTTGTGATCAACGGTCCAGATGCCTCCTCCTTAGTGAGGGGAAGAAAACCCTAATTTCCTCCTTTAGCTGCTGGATAGAGGGGGCTGCATCAGACAACAACAACACACACCACACAACAAAGAAAGAGAGAAGAGAAAAGAAGAAGAGGAGATCTGTTCCAGCTCGAGTGGTGCTGTGCAGCCTTCATCAAACCATCGATCGGAGTACCAAACGTCATCGGATTGAGCTCAAACTTGGTCAATATGTTTTTGACTTGATACTCTTCGATTTGTATAGTTGGATTGAAGGTTGTAATAGAGGAACATCAGATTTTAGAGCAGTATTCTCAGTTCGGGTTGCAGCAGATTCAGCACTGTGCAGTTTTGGTAGATGATCTGTTTGGGGTTCAAATGATATCCGATTTGGCTGAAATTTTGATAGCTTGTTAGAGACTCGTGAATCCACGTTTCTGCAAAATTTCACATTATTTGGATCTGTGGTTTGCAAGATATGAACTGATAACTGAAGGGGACAGAAACTGTATCTTCTCTGCTTGGCTATTAGTGTACCTCTTGTTAATTGTGTGTGGTAGTTGATGATGATGCCAAGATTATATCTTGATGATGTTGTTATTTCTGTGATGTACCTCTAGATGTTCTAGAGAAGACTCCTTGTACCCATTGCTAATTATAGTGGAAGATTTGGGAGTGGGCTATGCAAGCCTCGTGGTTTTTACTCCTCACATCGAGGAGGTTTTCCACGTAAACCGCTGTGTTATTTTGTGCATGTTCTTATTGTTTATTCCGCTGTTTATCTGTTGGTTGAAGCTATCCTCATTGGTTTACTATAAGCAGAGATGCTGAATTACTTGTTAATAGAAAGGTTCAGCCCCAACATCCGGCAACGACTGTATGGTTATCAAGAGCGGGTGGGACGAGTACGGCATGCCGAGCCAGCACATTGTGATCCGGAGGCTGATGTGCGTCTCCCCGACGAGCGTGGTGATCGCGCTGGGGAGCGAGACATCGGCCGGTATCTAGGACATGGGCGAGGAGGACATCACAGCGATCAACTCGGAGTCCGACGTGCGCATCAAGACGGCGGTGGGGCGCGGCGCATACGTGAAGGACGTGTTCGTGCGCGGGATGAGCCTGAACACGATGAAGTGTGGGTGTTCAGGATGACGGGCAACTACAAGTTGCACTTGGACGACAAGTATGACCCCAATGCCATGCCCGTGGTGGACAACATCAGCTACCAGGACGTGGTAGCCACCGGCGTGAACACGACGGCGCGGTTGGAGGGCATCTAGGGTGCGCCGTTCAAGGGCATCTGCATTGCCAACGTGACGGTGGAGCTGGCCAAGTCGAGGAAGTACCCATGGACGTGCACCAACGTGGAGGGCGTGTCGGCCAACATCAGCCCCTCGCCGTGCGAGCCGCTGCAGGGCATGCACGATGGCGCATGCCCATTCCCGACGGACACGCTGCTCATCGACTAGGTCACCGCGAAGCAGTGCTCCTACTCCCTACGGCCGCGAAAACCAATGACCATATTTAATTTCTATCATCACTTTTCTATTATTAGTATGATATCTTGTAAAAAAACCTCTATTTTTCTATTAGAATTTGGACACGAGATGCTCCCGTTGCCTGTTGCTTAAGGGGGCGCTCGTTTTAGCGATGACTTTCAGCTTTTAGTTGAAATTTCACTGTAGTCGGTTTTTTTACCATAGCTGATTTAGCTTTTTAGACATAATTAATTTTAAAAAAATGTAAAAATAGAAAAAACATGTTAACCCATTAGGGACAATACAAAGGAACACGACAAAAAAAAAATAAAAAGCCTAAAATATCTAAAAAATTTCAGAAAAAGACGAAACACTGAATAGTGAAAAAAAAAAACAGAAACCAGAAACAGAAGCCGAAACAAAACTGAAACGAGCGGGGAAGTGTAGCATGCCGGGACAAGACAGGACAGAGAGCGTGAGTGATCGAATCAGAGGTTCGGAGGAGCCCAAATTACCTCGTGCCACCGCTGTCCCAGCCATCAGTAGCCCCATTACTGGCTTACTAAATACCATATACTATTACTACAGTGCTAGCATGAATAATTTGCCTTTTCAGAGGAAAAAGTGGCGCTACACAAAAAAGAAAGTTTATATAACATTCTAACCTCTATCGAAATTACGTTCAACAATTTAAATTATAAAACTAAATATTTGACATCTCAAACTTTGCAATTCAGCTCAAATAACATCTTGACACGGATTTGAATGGTAGTATTGCTCGTGTGATGCAATGAGATGGCAATTTTACTACCTAGAACAACACGCTGGACTAAATTTAGATGAATAATAGGTGGAGCCCACAGGTCCTATCTCTCAAATTGAAATAGAGTGAACTAAGGGGGTGGTGGCCATGGAAGTAGGGCTCAGAACTTGGTAGAGGAGAAATTCTTATGGGTCTCACATATTATTGACCTAATTTGACCAGCATATCATTTTACGTGGCAAAATCGTCTATTTATTATGCCACACGGGCAATACAACTATGCGAAATCGGGTCAGGGTGTTATTTGAACCACCATGCAAACTGGATAAAGTATTATTTGATTAGGGTCAAATATCTAATTTCATAGTTTCAGGTATTAAACGGACTTTTAAGTAAAATTTGGAGTGTTATATAGTCTTAGAGCCAAGCAGACAACCGATCGAAAACCCATCGGAGACCTCATGCTGACCACACATATGTTACTAGCCACTCAAGGGTGTTTACACAAAACCAGCATGCTTTTCATGTTAGCTAACTGGGTAATACATTTTGGAATGAACAGACAGTTACTCTCACTCAGACAAAAACATATATTAGCCCTTCAACGACTGCAAGCATGCATATCCCAAGTGACAATAGGGATTAGGGAATCGCATTTCTATCTTACCAACATAAGCTTATTACAACTTACTGCTCTTACTGTCAGTGGCGGATCCAGGATTTTATCAAAGGGTATGCCGCACCAAAATTTTCATATGCAATTCGGTAAAACCATTTTCCAATTCGGTAAATAATTGTAAAATTTGCACCGTAATTCGATATACAGGCATTAAATAATATGATAAGTCTTAAATTCAAATATACATAAAAGAGACTTACAATATTACTTGTATGACTTTTTTAGCCTACGCTTTCTAAAGGACATGAAAGTCTCGATTATATCATCTTCATCCACTTCAAAGAAAATATCCCGCTCAATGAATGTGACTAGACAATCATCCAAAAGACTATCACCCATCTTATTTCTTAACTTTGTTTTCACTAAAACCATTGCAGAAAATACCCTTTCAACACTTGCTGTTGCCACTGGTAGAAGCAAAACTAATTTGAGAAGCATGTAAACCATATCATACACTTTATGCCTCTTTGTTTCAACAAGCTTAACTGAGAGATCAACAAGATTGTCTAGATCTTTGAAACTATCAGCTTGTCTCATGTCATCAATATAATTACCAAGTTGCAATTCAAGTTTTAGCAAATAATTGCTCGAGAACTCTTTAGGGTAGAACTCAGCTAGTCTACGTATCTTCTGTGCATCGAAAGAAGCAAATGAGTTGGAAGGATTGAAGGCTGACATACAAGAGAGCAACTCCATATTAACCTCATCAAACCGATTATCAAGCTCTTGGCTAATTTGATCAATGACACCAATATATACTTCTCTTCTGAAGTGATCATCATTTGTTTGGTTTCGAGCACGAGCGTACCTTGCTGATTTCCCATAAGGCACATAATCACCGTCCATAGCAGGAACTTCAACACCATATTTATCACAAAACGAAGTGACCCTCTCAAGGAACTTATTCCAACCATCAGATCTCAATTGTTGTATTCTGTTCTTTGCCACATTAACAAGTGAGATTGCATTAAGAATATCTTGCTCCTTTCTTTGCAAACACTCGGATAATTCATTTGTGTATCCAAGAATAACAAACATTAAGTGTGCAAAGAAAACAAACTCAAAGGTCTCAAATGCTCCAAGCACAAAATGTATTTTTGTCCAATCGACCTTATGTGCAGTATCATCACCAAGATCTATGAGTACATCATGAATTGTGGAATACATAATAATAATGTTGCATACAGTTTTGTAATGAGAGCCCCACCGAGTCTCACCAGGCCTAGGCAAACCCATCTCTTGATTTAATCCGCTCCTAGATTCAAGTTCACCACAATCAAGTGCTTTCTTGATATTCTCAAGCCTAGCATTTGAAGCATGCCATGACGCTTACAAGAAACTCCAACAATATTCAACAGAGAGATACTTGATCAAAAAAACTCACACAATCGTGATTGCCCTTAGCACAAAGAACAAGAACTAGTTGGAGTTGATGTGCAAAACAATGGATATAATAAGCGAGTGACTCTTACATGATCAATGTTTTCACCCTTTAATATCTCCTTTCATGTTGCTAGCCCCATCATAACCTTGACCACGGATTTGAGCCATAGTCAAGCCATGACTAATGATGAAAGTTTCAATTGCATCCTTAAGTGATAAAGAGGTAGTATCATCTACATGAATAACTCCAATAAAGTGCTCACATGGCCTTCCCAATTTATCAACATAACGCAAGCAAAGAGCTAGTTGTTCTTTATGTGATATGTCACTAGACTCATCAGCTAAAATTGCATAGGGCTCATCACCAAGTTCTTCAATTATTTTCTTTCTAGTTTCTATGGCACAACAGTGAATAATTTCTTTTTGTATCCAGGGCAAGTTAAGGTGCAATTACGGAGCATTGTTCAAAACATACTTGCTCACTTCTTCACTTTGTTTGCAAGAAACTTCAAAAGTTCAAGGAAGTTCCCTCTGTTGCTAGACTCTTCACTTTCATCATGTCCACGGAATGCCAATCCTTGATGCAAAAGAAACTTGATACATCTAAGTGAATAAGTCAACCTTTTCTTGTAAAGACGAAGATCCTCATTAGTCCACTTCTCAATGTGATAATCAATTGCTACCTTGGGATTCTTAAAGCCAATGTATCTCTCTTGAGCTGCATTATGTGCCTTAGAACCCAGATGTTTGAGAAGTGCTTTCTCTCCTATATTCCAATTTCTCCAGCCACCAACAGTAGATTTATCTGACCCGGTACCCTTCTTAAATAAGTAACATATAAAGCAAAACACAGAATCCTTCTTGATACTATATTCAAGCTACTCCTCATGTTTATGAAACCATACAAAATTGAATTGACGATCTCTATCTCCAATCTTTCTTTTTGGAAAATCATGTGTATAAGGTTGGAATGGACCTTTAATAATATATGCTCTTCGAATTGCATCTTGATCATTAACATAATAACTTTCAATGGGCTGCCTTTCACCTGGATCATGCGGAAGGCGATTGATGTCATAAACCGGCGACAGTGACGGTGGCGGGGGCGATGGCATAGGATTCACAATTTCATCAATTACTCTCTCCTGCTCTTGAGTTTGCTTTTCCGCCACAGTTTCAACCGGAGATGGGGCAGGATTTGAAGTAGTTGCCGCCGCCTTCTTAGCTGCATGTTTCTGAAAAAGAGATGCAATGTCTCCACTTCTCTTCATAACTGAACAATTAAAAAAAACAATGTCTATATAAGTATAGCAATTGGTAGTAACAAAAATTCTGAATAAATATCAGCCACTCATCTTTTTTCTCACCCCTGCATTGGTAGTAACAAAAATTCTAAATAAATATTAGTGGTAAGTGGCCAGTGGGTCCCTCTCTCCCCTCTTTTTCTCCCCAAGGTGTCGGCTCATTTGTCATCTAGACATCTACTCATAACTCATCTGTCATCTCCTGACTGCCTCTTTCCCCATTCCCTTCTTCGGTTCTTCAATCTTCCTGACTTCCTCTCTGTTAAGTCTGTTGCTTTTTTCTTCCTTTGATCGGTTCGATGCCGTCCCTGGGCCTTGGCTCCCAAGGTGATGCCGCACCTACTCCCAGCGGGCATCTCCTCGGCGCACCTATTCCCAGCAGGCCCTGGCTCCTCCCGTGCCTCCCCTGCCGGCTCCGACCACCGAATCCGCATCCTATGGCCATCAATCGGCTCCTCCTTCCTCGAATTTGCCTTTCCCCCTCTTCTGGTATTTTGGTTGCATGGCTCGGGCTTGATTTCCTTTTCTGATTTAGTTCGGTTTTCGGTATTTAAGTATTTTGGTTTCTGATTTCCTATGAAGCAATGTCAATTAGCAAAAGTGGGGATGGTTTGCAGTTACCTTGCCGGCTTGTCGGCTTGGTTTGGGAAGGTTCTGCCATGGCGCAGGCCGTGGCCGCGGAGCCCCGCATGGGCGCCTCCGTCCTCCGCGGCTCCGCTTCTTCTTCCACGACTGCAGACCTCAACTCCCGAACTCCGTGCCGTGCGCGGCTTCGAGGTCTCGTCGACGCGATCAAGGGGCAGGTCGTCGGGTTGAGGCTTAAACGTTTGCTAAAAAGAACTATAGACATTAAACAGTACTATCACCTTAGAGTAACTTAAACAGTACTATCACCTTAGAGTAACTCGATAGCAAGTAGCTCTTTACTCAGTTCTCAAAGCCTCAAAACAAGTAATTTCTCTCCTGTCAATAGTACCTCCGATTTCAGATAAGAAACCCAAATATCAGTCAACCACTGTTGTGGCTTTGGCCACAATAATGGGTATCGGTTACCCTTCCTCCGTAGGAGAAAAAAGAACGGTGGAGCTGGAGATAACCACATATATGAGAGAGCTAGTAAGGGAAAAATGAGTGTCCTCCTCCTTACACCCCCTTGGAACTTTATATACATAAATAGGGTAGATGGAAATTTCTCATTATGCTCTTCAATAATTACAAGGAGGAGGGTACATTGGTATATTTCTTTATATATACAACAATGTTTCATTAGGTTTATTTTAAGACCTATTAGACATTCCTAACAGCCCAAGCGGTTGGACACCCCACAACAACCACCTCATGAATTGCACTTGCTGCAATCATGCTTTAAACGAGTCTACTATGGTCTTCAGAACCTTCTCCGACGACTGCCACTGTTTGTCGTTGGTGCTTGCGACGAAGAGCACCACCGTGTTCCCCTTGGCAGTGGCCTTAGCCAGATTGTCAGAACCGGTCTGGGCTAGTGGTCTCCAACACATAACTGTAGTACTGCTTTACAAGAATTGTGCACATGCATCAGCTTCCAGCAACACGGTCAGTAACTACTAACTTGAGGGAAAGAAATGTGCGAAGGGTAGTTCAGTTACAGTTTGGTCACCGATTTTCTCGACAGAAGTGCCGATAAGCTCGTCGGAGTCGAAGGTGTTCCCGGTGACGAAAGGGCCCAGAGAGGCGATCATCTTCTCGGGGCTGCCAATGTCCTCGATCGTGGCGTTGGGCTTGTTCGTCAGGCGGATCAACGACGAGGCCACCACCTGCACTTTGCCCTGCTTCTCGTCCTCGAATTTCACCTCCACCCATGGCTCGGCGCACTTGGGCTGGCAGTAGTTGCTGGCCACTCGCGCTTGTTTCCAGGTGGGCGGCAGAATGAACTCGTAAGGTTGCATGTTGCCCAGAATTGGTAAGGATTAACTCAACTTATGAACTGCTCTAACTCGTCTCCAATGCCATAAAACCAACTTAGCAATTTCTCCAGACAGAGAGGGCAACCAAATTAGGCTACAGTTGGACACGATATCACAATCGAGAGGGTGAATTATATCTTTCAAATTAAACATTTCAAAATTATTTTAAAACTTTTACTCCACTAGCTACTGGAAGTTAGTAATATCAAATTTACTCACCAACAAAAAAATTCACAAAAGCACAGAAATAAACGGAGTTCAACTGAAATTTGTCCGTCATTTCTGAAAAAATTCTTAGATAACATTGCTGTTGGACCTATTGGTTGATGTACATGGCTTGATGAAATCTAAAATGTCCGATCCTAGAGTCTGAGCACTCTTGTAATTAACCATGAGCCAGCAAATTTACTTAAGTAGTTCGGATGAGAGGCAAAGTTAACCTGTAGTTGTAGACCCAGTTTTTATTTCACTGTCCAAACATGAAACTGATATTGTTCATATTTCAGTGATCGGCTTAAGTGAATACAAAATTAGGAAAACGTGCAAAGCTGAAGGTTTCTGTTTGTTCTTCATGTCCTGCGATTTCCAGTAGTGTCAGATGATCTGCAGACTGTAGATATGTGTTTTAATTCCGAGCCCGAATCATATATTAATCGCAAAATCTCACAAAAAAAGCTACATAGAACTGGAGTTCTTGTTTCCTTAACTAAAACTCATGTTCTAGGAGGCAACTGCACACGACTGAATGACTAATGTAATGAAATAAATAAATAATCTAACATGGCTACCTTGTGTACCACCTAAAGCAGCCCCAAGTGGTCCTAAAATCAGCACAATAATGTTTGATTAAATGAACCAGTTAAACAAACTTTTGGGGGAAACAAACCAATTAAACATGGTAGAATTTTTCCGATTACAATAAAATAAATCTCAGAGACAAAAACATAGCCAAAGACAGCTAAAGAATTGATTTATGACTATGCTAGTTCTATTTAGCAAATTCTAGGTTTTATGTGTCAAACTCTTGTCTCGGTTCCAACCTAGAAATGACATCAGTATTTCGATATTTGAACATTATGTATGTCAGGTTCCACTTTGGGAATTGAGTTCACAGAGTAACTACGCGAAGATCTCGTGGTCTGCAGATTAGGGCCGGAAAGGCTGCCCTCTGCATGACCAAGAGGTCAAGATCTAGGAAGTCACTTGCCCGTGTACATGGTTTTCCACAGGCGGATGCGGACTACTGCCGGAAGAAAGGCCCTGAAGCGTAGACGCGCCAGAGGAAGGAAGGTTCTCTGCACAAGGACGAACTCATGACCCACTGGGAAGAAACGATTATTGTGATTGCACCACAATTTGAGGCCCTCTGTATTCCACCTGTAAGTTTTACTTCTTGCATCCCATGTTTTCAGCCTTGTCCATCTGTAGCAATTGCTGCACATCCTTTTCCTGTTGTTTTTGGTTAATAACTAACATTCTCAACACCGATCACCGATGCAATTTATCCTTTTTGGTTGCGACAATCTTTAATACTACGTTGTTCTGTGAGAGAGCATATTTTTATTGAGTACTGCATTCTGAATATGGACTCTGTCTGAAGGGCCTAAATGCTACTTGTCATAAAAAAACTCGTGTGCGGTAGGATAGAATTGGTACTTATATCTTCAGAATTTTGAGGAAGACTTGAACAGATGCTTGAATACATTCATCACCTTTGCTATTCTTTAGTAGGATCTTCTTCTTGTTTGTTGGGACAATCCTTCGAAGTTTACCCTCTTTAAATAATTCCAAATGTCCAGCACAATCCTTCCGGCTTCTCTTTTTTGCCAATCTCTTTAGCACCCATCTTTGCAACAAATTTTGCTCTCAGATGAAGTCGAAGATCTAGAGCTAATACGAAGGAGTGAGAATGATTCTGTATCGAAGGGGGGGCATGCCTAGCAAATTAGGTTCTCCCTCTTCTTCACTTGCATCGGCAAGCCGCCTTCCATTCGCAAGGTCACCGAGAACACAAGTCCCGGGCACTTCTCGCCTCCGACAAACCGAAAGCTGAACCTCTCAAACACGCACGCGACGATGGACTTCATCTGTATGTAGGCCATCTCCTTGCCAAGGCACATCCTCGGCCCGGCGTGGAAGATCGGGTACTTGAACGGGCTCTCCGGCCGGAACGTGCCGTCGTCGTTGAGCCACCGCTCCGGCCGGTACTCCGCGCAGTCCTCGCCCCATATCTCCTCCAACCGCGCCATGGCGTATGCGCTGTACGTGACCTGCCACCCTTTACCAACGAACGTGCCGTCGGGCAAGAAGTCGTCGTGTTGGCAGCAGTGCGTGTCCATGGCCACCGGCGGGTACAGCCGCATGGACTCCGTGATGGCCGCGTGCAGGTAGTGCATCTCGCGCAGCTCGTCAAAGCTGAACGCCGCGTCCGCGCTCCCGCACGACGCCCGCACCGCGCGGATCTCGCGCACGATCTTTTCCTCCACGTCGGGCCGGCCGGACACCATCCAGAAGAACCAAGTCAGCGCCGAGGATGTCGTGTCCCGCCCGGCGAGGACGAAGTTGGTCACCACGTCGCGGAGGCTCTCCTCGTTGTGTTCGCCGGTAGCGGCGAAGCGCGACAGGAAGTCGTCCTTGCGCGCCAGCCCGACCGCGCCCCTCTCCCTGCTCTTGCGGACGATCCTGTCGGCGTAGCCGTGGATCGTGGCGAGCGCCTTGCGCATCCGCCTCTCCGGCTCCATGTTGAGCATGTTAAAATGATCTCCACCGCCGATTAGCCCAACGGCTAATCGGGCCTTGATCCGCGCCCTGATCGGGGGCGCCCAGCCCATATGGCTGGTGGGCCCCTGTCGTGCTGCGCTATATAAAGAGGGGTGGAGGCCGGCGGCACGAGACACGAGGTTGTACGGAGCCGCAACTCCACCCAACAAACCCTAACCGATCTGGAGGGAGCGCAGTGAGCGACGGGAAGCACCACCGCCGTCACCTCGCCGGACCTCCGGGAAGCCTCGCCGGACCGCCGCTTCTCCGACCGTCGCTGCCCGTGCGCAGACCACATCGACGAACCCGTGATGGCCACCTCGTCCTCCTCTACATCGGACGGAAATTGTTTAATGGTGTATTTTTCCGCTGCAATAGTTAATGATGATTACTCTTACAAATTAAATTCGAACCAACGGGAGAATTTAATTTTGAGTATTGTTGTGAATTATAATATTGTTATTTTCTGACCAACGTTGATAATAACAGTATTATAATTTTAATTGATGATTCTATGCATTATTTCTATTTCTGCCCAACGGTGATGTAGTTTTAATGTATAGATAAAGTTGGCATATATTTTTTGATGTTATGATATTGTTATTTTCTGACCAACGTTGATAATAACAGTATTATAATTTTAATTGATGTTTTTATGCATTGTTTCTATTTCTGCCCAACGGTGATGTAGATTTAATGTATAAATGAAATTGATTTAATTGTATGTCGTATTTTTGACCAACGTTGGAAATAAGGCATATAATTTTTCCTGTTATGTTCTCACTTTATTTGAAATATTTTTCAAGCGGATACAATTTGATGAGTTGTATTAGAGAGATCCCCACTCTTAAAGGAGATAATTATGGAGAGTGGAAGAAAAAGATAGACTTAGCGTTTATCTTGGCTGAGGTGGACTGGTCCTCACTACAAGACGTCCCACTCGAGCCTATGGCACGGTGAGGGATCCAAATGAGGATGATCTTGCTTGGCGAGAAAGACAGAGGATCATGCTCCTTACGGATGTCTTATGATCTTGATCATAAGAAATGGACTACACCAACAAGAAGTGTATGGTGTGATAAAGAACACAATTGAGCCTGCAATTGTGGGCTCAATTGCAGAGTGTGACAACATCACGAGTACCTTGAGAGAATAAAGAGTCGTTCATCTGCTCTTCAAAGACTTATGCTACACAAACTGATCAAACGACTTGTGTGAAAAGGTACTCTGGTGGTGGCAGTGGCATAAGAGAGCACATACTGAGGATGAGTAACATGGCATCCAAGCTTAAACCAATGGATTTGGCTCTCAAGGATGAGTTCCTTATTCATTTAATTTTTGCTTCCTTGCCAAAAGAGTTTGACACCTTTGTTGTCAACTACAATATGCAGCCCGAGAAATGGGACTTGGAAAAATGCATAGCTATGTGTGTGCAAGAGGAGGAAAGAATTAAATCCTCACATGGTGGTGGTTCTATCAACTATGTGAAGGATAACAAGAAAAGGAACTTCAACAATCACTCCTTCTCAAAGAACAAGGGAAAAACCTCTGTCCATCAGCCTCAACAGAATAAGTTTGTCAGAGACAAAGATCGGTGTCTTCATCAGAAGAAGACAGACACTACAAGAAGAACTGTCCCGATTATTTAAAGATGATAATGGCAAAGAAAGGCGAGAACATTATTACCTTTGTAAATGAATGCTCAGATGTGCAATATTCAAATCCACTTGGTGGATTGACTCAGAGCAACTGCTCATGTTGCTAATTCCTTCAGGATTCCTTTCGACGAGGACTACGCAAAGAAACGAAAGATGCATTAAAGTTGCAAATGGAGTCCAAGCTGAAGTTGAAGCCGTTGGCGATCTTTCATTAGAGTTAGCTAATGGTTCAAAGCTTTACTTAGAGATGTCCTTTTGTACCCTCTTTACAGAGGAATTTGATTAGTGTTTCAAATTTGGACAATGATGGTTATGATTGTCATTTTGGAAATGGCAAGTGTGAAATAATGTTTAATAATAAATGCATTGGTCTTGCCTTCAAACAAGACAAGCTTTATTTATTGTCACTTAATGAAAATGTGAATTCCGTATGTGATGATGTGAATGTCGTATGCGATAATGGGAACGTCGCGTGCGAAAAGTAAATGAATCCTCGTCTCGAATGCAAACAGAAACGAAAGAGAACTCTAGATGCGTCGTCGAAATTATGGCATCGCTGTTTAGGCCATATTTCGAGGGGAGAATAGAAAGACTAGTTAAGAATGATATTCTTCCTCCATTAGAGTTCTCAGACTTAGAACAATGCAGAGAATGCATTAAAGGAAAATATGTAAAGAAAATTAAGAAAGACGCCAAAAGAAGCACAGGAGTTCTACAAATTAATCAAAGAAAGAAATGAAGCCTGATAAATTCAAGATATTTAAGGGCCAACATGATTTAAAGATTAAGATAGTCATCGATCGTGGGGACTACGCGACATACCCCATATGGACAAGTTCACCTTTTGCAAGGTTTCTACAGAAAATGGTATAGTGGCCCATGGAGTAGCTGAAAGACGCAAACTGCACGATGATGAGCTGCCATTGAGTTTATGGATGGAGCGTTAAAACCGCCATTCATATTCTCAACAGTGCGTCCACTGAGGCTAAAGTATTTAACCCAAATCTTGGGAAGCTTGATCCCAAAACGATGGTCGTTGGCTTCCGCTTCTACCGTCGGATCGAACGCCTTGAAGAGAAGCGGGCGTATGCGCCACTCCGATGATTCAAGAGCCATTCTTCGCGCACTGCTGTCGCACACCGATGGTGCAAGACAACGTGGTGCCAAGACTGCTATTGTTCCTCCCGTGGCAACAATAAATGAGAATGAAGAACTGTTCTTCAGATCCTCTGAGAACCCATTGCCACGGATGAGGGGAGCGGTACCAAATGTGGAGGCCCCGAGGAGGTCTCAAAGAGTAAGAAGATCCTATCGTGATTATCAGATTTATCATACAGAGGAATTTCGCCCCTCAGAAGCCCTCCTCAAAATGGTGAGGCACGCCGGGTCCTCGTCGAAGGCGACGCAAAAGGCTTTACGCACGTTGTCGAACGCGAAATCGATTTATGGGTTAAAGCAAGCTTCAAGACAATGCGCTCGAGCACGGAACATTGGGACTATCACAAAAGGCATACATAGAGAAAGTCTCCCTTCACCTGCACCTATAGTCAAGGGCGGCAGATGCACGTCCAGCGTCCGGCCGTCGCGCTACATCCGGATATGTATTCACTCGCAGGAGGAGCTATATCGTGGAAAAGCTCCGCCCGCGCGAGCAGATAATGAACCCGGCAGCAAGTGGTGCTGCCAAACACATTGCATCGACGACCTCGAACCGGACGGTGCTGACCACGAAGTTTCTCAGCGAGCGCTTGTTGAACTCGTAGCTGGCGGCCTTGCGCTGCCACAGCCACTGGTCTCCGTCGGAGTTGAAGATGCCGTGGCCGAGGAAGTCTTCGATGACGGACACAACGAAATCCCCCTTGGGGTAGTTCTGGAAGTTGGTCTTCACGATGTATTCGACATTGGCCGGGTTGGCGGTGATGGCGCCGGCCATGAGGCCGAGGGCCTTGAAGTTGAAGGACATGGTGTGCGTGGGGCAGCACGCGACGACGCCGGCCGACCACTCGATGAGGCGGTGCTGGTTCTTGACGAAGTGCGGGAGCGTGCCGACGACGGGGTAGGCCTTGAGGCCGTCGGCGCGAGGCTGCTTCGTGGTGTCCCGGCCCAGGCAGAGGAACCAGAGGAGAGGTAGGAGCAAGACGAGGAGCATGGGGAGTGATGAGGTCAACGAGAGCTCCATGGCGATCGAGATGTCAGGCTTGCCAAGTCCAAACTGTAGGAGTGATTTGGGTGTTTGGCACATGCAGGGAAAGATTCTCTGCGTCTTTGACCATTGGTCGAGTTCTTGGCTGTTGATGCTTAATCTCAGATCCAAAGTTGAGCTGGACGAGTACTTGCATGCCAGCCTGTTAAAGAGGATGAATGTTGTTGGGGGGGGTAGCCCCACCTGCTCCAATATGTCGAAGGCAAAAGTCCATTATATGTGTAATTATGTGACAGGTTTAATATGGCTATGTCAATGAATAGGACTGTAAAAAAAGTTCGAGACTCATAAATTACTCAAGCTTGGTTCAGTCTAGACTCAATTCGAGCTCGGCTCAAGCTTACAACGAATTGAGCTCAAACCCCATCGTAAGCTCGCGAGCTTGTTCAAACCGAGCTCGAATAGTTCGACCAACTCGGCTCATTTGGTCATTCCTGACCAAAGGTCAGGCCTACTCCTCACTCCTCAGGTCCTAAACCTTATCCGCTGCGGCACTGCCCAACCCATCCGAGACCAGGCGACCCGCGAGTCGACTAGTGACCACCCATTTGACACCCCAGGGACTCCCTACTCCCCAGATCCCAAATCCCATTAAGTAGGTCCCTAGATCTGAGATCCCTAACCCTAATGCCCTTTGCCCCACTTGACGTCCGAGTTCCCACCGCCCTCCCCAAATCCAAATCTCGTTCCCTCGACGCCACTGGTAGCCACTCTACCAATCCACCATGACTCCTCATATCTGAGATCCCTAACCCAAATGCCCTCTGCCCCTCTTGCCGCCCGAGTTCCTGATGCCCTCCCCATATCCAAATCCCGTTCCCTTGACACCGCCGACAGCCACTCCACCAATCCACCATGACCACGGCCGTCTGATCGTATGCCTCTTGCTTGAATGCTTCTCCCATTTGACCATTCCCCAACCCCGTGCTTCTCCCGGGTCCTGGCTCGTAGCTCCTCCCACCCCGTCCTCCATCTAGTCGTTTGCCTCCTGCCCTTAGCCTTGTCTCGTGCACTCATGCTCTCCCTCGAAGCTATGAGGCAACAAAGCAGTCAACCAAGCATGCGGCTGAACGTGGCAACGCACCGAGCATCAACCACCGGTGGCTCGGCGCCTCTCCTCCTCTGCTGCGAGCCTGGACGCCGTGTTCCTCCTCCACCGTAAAGATCCTCCTCGGCTCCCTACTACCACCCCAACATCAAGTCCCACTGTAGACAAAGTGAGTATGAACTATGCCCTTAACCTCTCCTCTTCTTTTGTTGTTGCAATTTGCAAAGAACTATAAATTTGTGAATCTTTGGATTATTCATTTTGTTGTAGTTGTTACGTATTAAATCAAGAAGATACGATCTATAGCTAACTTCGATTCAAAACTATATACATCTGCTACATTCTGATTTCTAAACACAATCTAAAGGTCGAGTCTGATCATCTTGCTATGGCTCCCAGTGCCAAGTAGATTTGAAGCTTTCTACCAAGGTTGCTTGTGTTGATTTAGTATCACTGAAGTTTATTTTTCATTTTTGTACTCACACATTTTGCTGATGATACTATATGAATTGTTGTAGATGTCTCAAAATCTACAATCAACACAACAATCTAGTACTTCACTGGCAAGATAGTCAAATGGCACGGCAACCACAGTAGCACTAGAAAATATGCAAGTGGAGGGTCGAGAGGATGGACCAACGAGATCCACTAGAAAGAAGTCCCCAATATGGAGTTTCTTTGAGGAATGTGAAGTTCCATCGAAGAAAAAAAGAGGAGATGGAAAGCAAGGTGAAGTGCAAGGCATGCAGAGCTTTGCTAACAAAGAACAGTAGTGGTACTACATAACATTTTAACAGGCATCTTGAGTAATGTGATTATTACAAGCTTCAGTAGAAATCCAAGCAGCAAATGACCATCATTTTCGTAGCATTGAAACTCCTTATGTTGCTACCTCTGGTTATTATGATCATGCAAGAATTCATGAACTTATTTGCAAGATGATCATTATTCATGAGCTACCATTCAGTATTGTGGAGAATACGTGGTTTAATGTTTTGCTGAAATCACTAAATCCTCCATACAAAAAGTTGTCTAGAGTCACTATTAGAAATGAATGCATGAACCTCTATGAATATGAAAAGGAAGTACTGAAGAAGGGTTTTAAGGATATTAAGAAGATTAGCCTCACATGTGATCTTTGGACGTTTAACCAAACTCTGTGTTATATGAGCCTAGTTGCGCACTACATAGATGCAAATTGGTCAATGCATTGTCGTGTCATTAACTTCTTAGAGTTGGAGTCTCCCCACACTGGTATAGTTATCTGTAATGCCATTTCTGATTGTTTGGTTGCATGAAAAATTGAGGATAAGATAGCTAGCATCACATGTGATAATGCCTTAAGTAACTTGCTACTAAATTGCTACTTGCCAAGTTTACAAACCGAGGTGCCCTTTGGTTTAAAGGAAAGTTCCTTCATAACCGCCGTCGTGCTCACATTCTAAATTTGGTTGTTCAAGATGGTCTGAAGCTTTTTCAACCTTTAATTGACAAAGTTTGAGAGACTATCAAATACATCAAGAAATCTAATAATCGGACATATAAGTTCAATGCTGATATTAATTCTCTTAACCTTCAGCGCAAAAAGGGATTAACTCTTGATGTGTGCACTAGGTGGGGTTCAACATACATAATGTTAGATTTTGCTTTTCATTACAGAGTTGCCATTGATGTGTATGCCGCTGGAGATACTAACTATAGGTGGCAGCCAACGAAGGTGGATTGGAAGTTGTATGAACAAGTCAAAGACGTGTTGTGTGTTTTTCACTTGGCCACAGAGGAGTTATCAGGTTCAACCTACCCCACCTCCAATTTGTTTTATCCCCATATGGTTGATATTAGGAAGGCAGTATGGAAATTGTTACTATCTACATATGAATCTCTTAGAAAAATGATTGATGCAATGGTAGACAAGTTTGACAAGTATGAGGCCCAGAATGCAACACTTTGTTTGCAATTGCTGCAATTCTAGACCCAAGAAATAAGATGGGCATGATTCAGTTCATATTTCCTTCTTTGTATTCAGAAATTGATCTTCCACAAAAACTTGTATCTGTTCAATCTAGATTAGATGAGTTGTATGCTTTATATGAAAGTGAGTACAACAAAAGCATGAACAATGATTCTTCTTCTCAATGCACTAGTACATTTGCTGGTACTTCGAGTAGTGCTTTCTAACTACTAGCCAATTCCAAGAGTTTATGAAAGCCCAACATGCTACTTATCTGTCAAAGTCAGATTTAAGAAAGTACTTGGATGATCCGGTTGAAGTTGTTCAAGTGAAAAATTGTGATATATTCAGTGGTGGAGAATGAATGAATTGAAGTATCCAACGCAGTGACTAGTATGGCTAAAGATGTTCTCACTATTCTTATTACCACAGTCTCATCGGAGTTAGCTTTTAGCATCGTGGGTTGAGTGATTGATGACTATCGTAGCTCTTTACTCCCATCAATAGTGCAAGCTTTGGTGTGTGCATCTAGTTGGATTAGAGGAGGCCACCATAAACCAGCGGATTTGGTAAGTTTATGGATGTTGCTATCATCGGCACGAGTCCGGACAATAAACTTATAAGCACTCCCGATCGGATACGAAGACCGCTGCTAGTGCAAAGGGACTCAAGAGAACCACACAACCACTAAATATATTCCATATGGGAGTCTAGGGTTATCAAATGGCATCCCCTCTCTCATTACAAGGGGTCATATTTATAGGGGGAGAGGGGAGGCCAATGTATTTACAACTTTGCCCTTAGGGTTTAACCTACTTCTCAGGCATTTCGGTCATTTGCTGAATATGGGCTCCGCCGCATCCGGGACCCTGGGGGCGGCCCTAGACCCTCTTTTGATCGGCCTTGCGTACTCTGCCCGAGGTTGGTCTTGGATGCCTTTGAGGCTGGTCTTGTGCACCTCGCCCTAGGGACGGCCCCAGACGCCTTCGGGGCAGGTCTTGCGCATCTCGCCTAGCATCGACCGGGGTTGATTGGGGACTTGGCTTGAGGTAGGTCCTCCAATGGGAGTCGTTGCTCCGACATGGTCGTGGGCCCGAGTTAGTGTGGGGACCCTTCCCCATCAATAGCCCCTCAGCGATCCGGTGATCACTAACTGCCTGCCTAGGACGGCGCACCGACTTGCAAAAGTGGTTGATGCGCTGCCTCAAGTCGACGGCCCCACTAGTAGCCTGCAATGCATTTCTACAATATATCAATATACCTTAGTCCTTATGTGAACTCCAAATGATAGGTTGTGCCAGCGCCTCCAAGTTGGGTTTCCCGGATGCTTGACAAAGGGTCATTGCTTCGCTTGGCCAATTTTGGGTCATGTCGAGGAGTTCACTATTGCATAATACGTAAGGTCATGAACAATTATGTGGTCAAGCGTCAATCACCTTGATGCTGAAGCTACGAGACGCATGGTTAGGATTTGGCCCAGAGAAATGCCTTGTGAAGTCAGTTCTTTACCTATAGCGTTTGAGAGGCGAAGGCATGTAGGGGGGTGTCTAGCTCGACTCATGTGAATATGTTAGAAATAAGTGTCTAACTTGCTAGTTCAAGATGTATGAAGTCCTTGGGTAAATGAGTCATTGTGTGGCCTCGGCTGGATGGGCATGGGTATACCACTAGTTTGAGGTATGATGGAGCTTCAAGCGCATGAAGCAGACTGGGGCATACACATCCCTACGCGAACTAGATTGATGATGTCAAGTTGGACGACTTCTGGAGATGTGATCGATCAATGCATGCCAACTTGTCGAGATGTTCAAGACTGGTGAGTGTACCCATGGTGGGGTTTGACCTTTGAGTTGAGAGGATACATGCTAAGTTGTTGTCTACTCGTCCCATCGAGGTATGGCGCTAGAAGCTTAGAGATGTGCTGCGCGCTTGGTTTATGGAGAAGTAGCCCATGAAATAAGGAGTGCCTACCGTGAATCCATGATATCGAGAGTTGTCCCCCAAGGCTAATCACACCGCGCTTAGGTGATGGGCTGACGTTTATCGATGTGAAGCGATCAATCCAACGGATGAGCACAGCTGAGATGTTAATAGATTATGACGTCAGCACCATAATTGATTTTCGGCCGAAATATTTTTAAACGGAAAAACGGCTTTATGATGTCAGCATGACGTCAACCCTGGTATTTTTAAATTCGGTTGAGCGGCTGACATGTGGGGTCGGTGCACGGTGGACCGGGTCTTTGCAAAAAAGGAGGGCTGAGGTGGCGTGCGGTCGCAAAGCGCGACGTGGCGCTTGCGTGGTGATGCCGTGGCGTGAGTGGCACCCACCTGGCGCCCACGCCGGCGACCACGTTGGCCCGACCTGCTGACGTGGCAAGGCCGGCCGGAGGAGGCGCGCGGAACCCGAGGGTTGCGGAGTTCCAACAGGCGCGGCACCGGCCGAGGTGGGGGAAAGCGAGAGGGAGTCACGGGGAGTGTTTTGGTACCCAGCGTGGGGCTCGAGGACGACCGGAGGAGGCCGACGACGGTGAAGAGCGGCGGCGGAGAGAGGCTTGACGGCGGCGGGAGCTCCAGGGATCCTCGCCTTCGGACAACCGGCGGAGGAGATGCGCCTTGTGCCACTGAAGCCCGGAGTGGCGCGCGCGGCACGGGAAGGCTCGGGGTGACCGGAATTCCTCGCCGGAGTCTCACCGACGAAGGAGGGGGGTCGCACGGGGCGACGGTGCTGCGGTCGCGGTCGAGCGAAATTGGGAGAGGGGAAAGGTGCGGTGTGACGAGGGGAAGCTCGAGGGGGCCTTATATAGGCGGAGGGGTTCGCACGGGGTCTTAATGCCTCGCCGGAGTAGGGAGGCCGAGAATGGCGCAAGGCGGCGATTAAGAGCCTTAAACCGAGGGAAACGGTCGGATTGATGGCGGCGGAGAAAGGGGAATTTAAAGCGCAATTGCCCGGGAGAGCTGGCGGGGAGTAACGGAGGTTTTAATTCTTCGGTTTCGACCGCTAATGGCGCGATCGGTGGCGACGCGAGGAGGAAGAAGGTGGGAGAGAAGACGGCCTGACAAGCGGGCCCCGTTTGTCGGCGAGAGAGAAAGGAGAGAAAGGGGGAGGCGGTGGCTCGGATTCGCAACAGGTGGCGCAAGGGGGAAGATCGGGCCGTTAGATCGTGCGCGGATCGGTAAGTGATTAGGGACGGGTGCGATTCAATCCGGCAACGAGGTTTGAATCGGGGCTGTTGGGGTTTCGGACGGAGGGTTAAGTGGCGATATGTGGCAGGGATTCGATCTGGCAATAGCGGGCGGCTTTGATCAACACACATGTCAACCTGAGGAAGGGTGGGGGCGGTGAAGCGGTAAGTGAGAACGTGTGGTGGGGATTAGATTGGCGGGGAGCGGGTTGGGTCCGATGTGCGACACGTGTCCGCACGAGGGAAGGGGAAGGCGGGTGAGGGAGCGGGTGGCGGTGATTGAAGCTGCGGCGGAGGGATTAAATCCGGAGCGTCCACGTGTTAGTACCGAGGAGTTTTGGGATTAAAACTTCTTTTTGGATTATCAGAAATACTAGGAGGCTTTAAAATACTCAGAAAAATACCAAATAAATTTTAAAAATTCCAGAAAAATTTAGAGAATCATCTGGAATGATTTTTGACTTAATAAAAATATTTTCAACTCATTTTGATATTTAGAAATTTCAAACACACAAATTTACTTTAAAAGGAGAGTTTTAAATCTTTATAAATTCCTGAAAATCTCTATAATTACAGGTTTGACTAGGAAAATGAAATGCAGTTATTTTGACCTTTATAAATTGAAATATTTTTATTTTGGCTTTTATGAAATTAAAACTTTTAACTTCTCTCAATTCAGGGCTTGGAATAAAATCCAGAAAATCCAATAAAATTCAGAAGATATCAATAATTAATTTGAATTAGTTTTATACAGAATTTCAAAATACTCTTTATTTGATAATGTATAAAAGTTTTCTTTTAAATTATTTTCCGCAACAATAGCCTCAAAAAATTTTATGCAACAAATTTTTTACAGACTTAAGAAAGCAAAAGCAATTATTTTGTTTTAAATTAAATGAAATAATTAGTTTTTTTGAAGTAAACAGCTGGGCTGTTACATTATCGGTCATCAGGAGAGGGTACTGGAGGGAGATTAGCCCACCCTGAGTCTTTACCTTCTCGCTCATGTTCTTTAGGCTCCACCAAAATTAACAAGCTCTAATATCACTTGTTGTAATTTGCACTCTACAATCTGCCTCGCTGGGCTCCTCTCTTTATTTCTTTTGAAGCAACCCCTCTTCCAATTACATTGCTTGACTTGCTTCCCTGGCTTCTACCTCTATGCTCCCTACACTTCGCTTCTTTTCTCTTTTCTCTATTTCTTCTGATTTCTCTCACGAGAGCTTGTTCTGATGGCTTGTCTCCTAACTCATATATTACCCTTACTTATATACTCATATATGTCTAACACACATAGACAAATGGACTAAGACTCAGCTCCTCGTCTCGTGTGCATACGGAAACAAACTAAGAGTCACCTCGGATATGGATGTCAATAGACTCAGAATCGGTCACGGCAAGCCACAAGGAAAACTAAATAAGATTAATTCAAACAAAGGGCACCGTACACTTCCAGTCAATCATAGATGAATGTAAAAATATGTAAATGTTGTATATTGGGGTCATATTGTCGATGATCAAACACTCAAACTCGTAAAAATAAAAGTAGAACAAGATACAGTTGTAGTCTTGAGCTTTCTCTCTCTTTATTGATATCTCATAGATAAGTGTACAGTGAGTAGCCCCTGCCGTCCTTATATAGGGTGAGAAGGTTTACCCTCTTAAAGAATAAACAATATAGGATTAAACTATACTAATTGACCTGCTACCCCTAATAAATATATTTAGATAAAGTGTTCATACCATCAGGCCTTTGGCACAATGGGAAAAAAGACATTGCTCTCCTGCATAAGGCAGCCTCTTATTAAAAAGACATTGATCTCCTGTATAAGGTAGCCCCTTGTTGCTAAACAACTATTCTCTGCAGGTAAAAACCATCGTGTGTCTCACACCAGGAGGCAGAATGCCAGATAAACCTGTCCAAATGGGCCGGGCCTAAACGGGCCGCACCGCGGCCTAGCACTATAGACCAGGCCCGCGACGGCATGGGCACAACCCCTAAATGGGCCGGGTCGGCATGGCACGTTGGACCGGGCCATGCCTAGGCCGAGGGTGTGGCACGGCGGGTCGGCACGGCACAACCCGTTTAGCAATCGGGCCGTGCTGGCCCGGCACGACACAGCCCGCTCAATGGCTCTAAACGGGCCGTGCCGGCCCGGCACGATACCCCCGGCCCGCAACGTTCGAAAAAATAGCCGGTTTTCGACCGTTGGGGATAAAATTCGAGAAAATAGCAAAACATTCAGAAAAAATCTGAAATTTTTTCTATAAATAGCGGGGCATTCGGCCTCCATTCTCCACACCTCAAATCTCACTCTTCTCTCTCGGTTTAGCTGTGAAAATTCCGAAAGTGTTTGCACAAATTTGGTGAAAATTCGGGGAAAATTCCAAAAATTCAAAAATCTTCAGATTTTTTTGTGAAAGCTGCAAAGGAGGTAATAATGTTGTATTATTTTAATTTTTGGGTATTATTTGTTAGTTTAATTTTTTGCTATTATTTGTTGGTTTAATAGTAAGTTAATCGTTCTTTACTATTTCAATTTGCAGTTGATTTAATGGAGAACTACGATTTTCAACTCTCCGAATTCCGCCTCTCGGCGGAGAATATGCAACCGTTTCAACAAGCATATCCATCCGAAGATGCCGAAGAAACGATGGCCCCAGGAGCGTAGGGTCCAATCGATCCATCTTCTGCTGGCTCAACAAGTGCATTCACGACTCAAAGTACGGATGCAAAAAGATCAAGAGCTAGTACATCAATAGTTTGGAATGATTCGACAAGAAGTTCAAGACCGAGGATGATGGGACTTCGGTGAGGTATGCTGTTTGTAAAATTTATGGTAATGAATTGACTGCAAAATCTTCAGGTAGGACGGGTCATCAACAACGACATGCTGCAAGCTGCAAGAAAAAGTAAGGAATACAAATTTTGGTGGTACGTGGATGGGACACAACTGCAATATAACCCTGACGACTCGGTACGTACGTGGGAGTACAACCCAGAGGTAGCTCGGGAATCTCTTTGTAGATTAATTGCTTCTCAAGATTTACCTTTAAATTTTGGTGAGTATGATGCTTTTCAAAAATATATTAGGACTGCTCATAACCCTCGATTTAATTCTGTATTTAGGCAAACAACAACTAGAGATTTAATTAAATATTATAACAATTATCGTGATAAAATGAAAGAAATGTTTCATGCCTGTACATTCTTTATTGCTTTGACTTCTGACATATGGAGTGGTAGGGCTAGAGAGGATTATATTAGTGTTGTTGCTCATTATATTAATGATGACTGGGTAATAGAAAAAAGAATTATAGGATTTAAATTAATTAATGTTTCACATAGTGCTGAAAATATTGCAGAAAGTATTATTAGAGTTGTAGAAGATTTTGGCCTCACAGATAAAGTTTTTTCTACAACTTTAGATAATGCAGCTGCAAACACTAAAGCTATAGAAATTGTTACTCCTGTGTTTAATACTTATGCACACTCTTTCTTATTGCATCAACATTGTGCTTGTCATATTATTAATCTTATTGTTAAATCTTATTATTAATGCTAACTAACGAATAGCCGCATATAAGAGTTTTTGCGTAGCAATGAATGTTCGTCCTAGAAAATTTGCTTTAGACATGCCTGTTAGATGGAACTCTATTTACCTTATGCTTAAACATATATTGCCATATAGAAGCACCTTATCTGTTTTCCTTCACACCCAAAGCCATCAATCTCATAGCTCCTCCAGTAGAACCCAAGTTAAAGACCCTGAACTTACTGAAGACGATTGTGTTGTTGCTGAAAAAATATTTTCCTTTGTAGAAATTTTCATAAAGCTACACTTTGTCTTTCTGGAGTATATTACCCTACATCTCCTATAATTGTTCATAATATTGTTGAAATTGCCACTCACCTAAAGGCTTTTGAAAATGATCCTATACTACGGGATGTTGTATGTGCCATGAAAACTAAGTTTTTAAAATATTGGAGAGAAATTCCTATTTTATATGCATTTGCTTTGATTTTGGATCCTAGAGCCAAACTCTAAGGATTTATGAATGTTTTACAAATTTTAAGTAAGGCTACCAATTTAGACTATTCTTCATACTTTACATTAGTTAAGAATAAATTATATGAGGTATATGATAAATATGAAAATAAGTTTGAGTCTGTGCGTTTGGAAAGACCCCCGGTAGTCCCTAGCACCTCTAGGGGGCTATGCACTGGGGCAAGTGCAAGTGTAGGTACACATCAGTTAGGAGGAGGAAGGCAACAAAGCACTGGAGACCTATCAAGCTATCTCAACAGTGATAGTGTCAGCTTCGAGCAGGAGTTGAACATCCTCTCATGGTGGCAAACTCAGAAGGTATCATATCTAGTGCTATCCATATTAGCGCGGGATGTGTTGACTGTTCCTATCTCTACAGTCTCCTCGGAGTCAGCATTTAGTCTTTCCGGAAGAAAAATCGAGGAGCGACGAACAAGTCTCTCCAACGAGATGGTCGAAGTACTTCTGACCGTCAAAGACTGGGAACAAGCTGAATCAATACTCCAACATACTGCAGAAAATAAAGATTTAGAAGAATCTTTTGAGAATTTGTATTTAGATAGCAATGAATAGGATTTTCAATATTTTTCTTTACATATAGTCACTAATGAGCTTTATAGGCTGTACTCTTTTTCTTACCAAGATTTTCTCAAATTGAGTTTTTACTTGGTAAAGTTTTTAATGAGGCAACCATCCTATATAATTTAATAAGTTAATAAAGCTCATTATGTCATTGCAAATATTTATTTTTATGATTAATAATGTCTATAATTTTCTATATTTTTCTGAATTTTCTACAATTTTTCTTATTTTTTTCTCTTTTTTCGCTTAAACAGTTAGACGACGGCGCACGCCCGCTTAGCCTTAATCGCGTCTTCGGCCGCGCATAGCACGGCATCGGACCGTGCCTAGGCTTGCACCGCGGCCCGCGGGCCGACACGGCACGGTCCGTTTATTACATGGGCCTTAACGGGCCGTGCCTAAACGGGCCGTGCCGAGTCCAGGCCCATGCCGTGCCGTCCCAGTATGGCCCAGTGGACAGGTTTGATGCCAGAACCGATCATGTACCAGTCGTGCCTGTTGTTTTAATTTGGATGCCAACAGCGGTAGCACGGCCGTGGGGCTTGTTAGAAAATCTTAATCTCGCGCGCTCCCTCGCATTAATTAGATATAATCTAGGTCTACCATTCCCTCCGTTCTGTAATATAGTTAGTTTCTTTTAGACTTTATATTTATAGTTTTTTATTTTTGTTATTGGCTTTCAAACGAAACGTCTTTTTAAGACGAAGTCTATAAGTTAATTATAGTAGATATTATATTGACTTTAGCTACCAAATTATATGTGACTGTCTCTCTCTTCGTATTCTTTCACGAACAATCAGAATTTAAAAGTCATAAGACAAAAGGTATAGGACACAACCTAAAAGAATCCACCATATAAATCCTTATTTTTGAAAAATGTTAACCCATAATATAAATCCATTATAAATATCAAATGTGTAGTTATTGTAATATTATCACCATATACTCATATTTTAATGCTAAAAAATAGATAAATAGTTTTAGTATGTCATTTAATAAGGATATATATGGTCTAATAGCATTAAGTTTTTTAATTTAGCATTTTTTGATCATGTGTATGGTAAACAATGGACTTTTATTATGAGGCGGAGGGAGTAATTTTGGGCAAGAAAAAAGAGGTTCCAGAATCTTAGTAATTCTATTTGTGATCAATGGGGCAGAACCTGCATGGCAGCATGAGTGCGCATGGCCATGGCGCTTCACGGGCACCTTTAAGCGTGATTAGACAGATGGAGAGGAGCATTTTGATCGATCGAGCTGGGGATCCAATAATGGGATACGCGCTTACATAACCGCGCAATATGACGACAGGAACAAACTCCAAATCAATTAAAGTGATCGATAGCTTAATTTCCGAATTATATAGTACAATCACTCGTAATAAAGAGACGAGGAGCACCGCAAAAGCTAGGCAAGTGCCTTACTAATTTGTAATTCGAATCCAACAAATCAGAAAGCTAGCTAGTCATTCGCCACTAGCGTTGTGCGTGCCGATCCATACTTCGCTAGCTGTGACATGAGTGAGAGAGAGAGAGAGAGAGATGCGCTTTGTTATTCGTCTGTGCAACTGATGGTCAGCATACAACAACGTACGTTGGAAAGCACCGTCAGGCTCAAATGATTTTGGAGTTCTATGTACAAGATCAAGTCAAGTCCATCTTCTCCTCGTGGATCCGAAGAACAAGAAAAGGGCAGACATATAAAAGAAAGGTCTGACGCAAGCAGCACAAGCCAAAACCTGAACTCCAATGCGATCGAGCTAGATAGATATATCTGTCCTTGCAATGCATCTGAACATGCATGCACGCACCTAGCTCTGTTCGTGGCTTCATGCTTTGCTCTGAACATCTCCATGCGTGGTACACGTCCGCTACAGCCGAAAGGAGACGTCAGCTTTGGCTACTTCCGCATGAAACTAAACAGAAACCTTAGCTACCCGACCCGCTGAAAATGCAAATATTCCAGTAGCATGTTCAGCAAGGCTAGAGAGCCAATGGGAGGTTACGGCCTATTTGCTTTTGGTTTTAAAAGTGTTTTGATTTCTACTATAGTATCTGACTTTCAATTGGAGCATTTTTTTAAGACAGGGTCTACAAGTTAATTGTAGTACACATTAAAAGACTAATATCTGTACCATCAAAAATCATAAGCGATAATATCTCTTTTCGTAATCTTTATCGCAAACAGCCAAAAAGCTATCAGCCGTAGCCAAAAGTCATTAGCTACAGTAAAAAAGAACAGACCCTACGTTTAGAGGCCAGCTAGCTCATTTCTTCTAATAAGCAACAAGCAAAAGATTCTTCCCCAATTGAATTACTTTAATTTCCCATTTCTCTGTTTGTTACCTCGTGGATCTTTTGAAAGAGCAAAAGCCAAAGGGAGAATAGGCATATATATATATATATAGGAAAAATACTTTCTACACCCGGGTGTAATTACACCCACCTCTAATATACCACCTAAACAAACTTGAAATACTCCTTTACCACTTTAGGTATACTCATATACTAAATACAAGATACTCCAATGTGAACCACATGAAAAAATTGCAATGGAGTCCATACTTTTTAGCGTATTTTATAAATACCTTCATATACGTACATAAAAAGGAGTATGTCTAAAAAATATACATACTACCTCTGAAAAATTGTTCATACCACCTAGATGATCTTAAATACTCATATACTGCACGTACATACCCTCCGTTACGTGAGATAATTCCTACGGTATGAGATACGATATAGGGTGTAATATATATATATATGCAAGCTATGAGTTGAGTTTGAGTTGAGAGGAGATGAGATGAGCTCTTTGGTGCACGCATGCAGGGATAACAGCTATAGCCAGACTACCATCAAATCGATCCGATACTGTAATATGGCCATCGTAGATCGCACTCAGGTCTCCCTTCTTGGGTCTCTGTTCGGGGATGTAGCTTTCCGCAGCCGCTAGCTTGCTTGCACCGAGTATTTCTTGTGTGGCGACGGTTGCGTTTACAGATTATAATGCATGACACTAGTGTAGTCCACGAATTCAGCACAAGAACGCGCCTGAAATATAGTGCTCCTCCTTTAGTAGGTCGACAGCGACACGCCCATGAAAATGGCATGGCAACTTCGCTCAAAGCCGATCAGTTGCTCCCTTTCTATTGGATAGCAATTGTGCGGTTAGATATTATAAACGATACAATTATCTTTTATATATAATTTTATTATCTATAATTAAAATACAATTATATTTATTATATAACTCTAGTATACATATATGATTAATCTGCATCATTATAATTTGACCTAACTAAAATAAGTGGTGGAGATGTTTCTATTTTTCTCTCGATTAATATAAGAATTTCTATGATTTTTTTATGATTATTGTGGGATTTTCTTACCCTCGAAACCAAGAAGGTGCCTTAAATCTCACCTATTATTTTTAATTATATAGATTTGCAACCTTGCAACTTTGTAGAGAGCTCAACACTCAATACTACCTCTGTGTCTGAACAAGAATTTTTAGGAAGTAAGGATTTCAAAAGCATATTTGACTCAATACTAGCGTGGTTTGCGATACAAACCCCATATATAACACCCGTACTATTTTAAGATGTGCAATTTAGTTTTTGAGAGAAACTGAGAGAGAGAGTACAGAAATACCACTCGCCATAATGTCAACCTTGACCACCTGATATGTAACTGGAACCTAGCGTAGCCAAATGTAAGTGGCATTTCCCACATGAAAATGGTGTTTCCATAGCGTAGTGTTAGCGTTGGGTCTCAAACGTTCACAACTACTTCATATGGTAATTTCCTGAACGCGAACCTCCGTCGTCGACCTCACCCCGGCCAAAGTACCAGCACAGTGCCACAGTCCACTGACCGACCCTAAGGGTATCTCCAATAGTACTGAGTTAACTGACTATTTATATGTATATATCAGCATATATCCTATGTGGAGGAAAGAGAGTATGCAAAACACAAACAGCTAACTACTATTTCGTCTCTAGTCTATAACACAAAACGAGGCAGGTTCTATAAATTACTGTGTGTGCATGTAAACATCAAATAGCTATCCTTATAGATAGTCCTTTGGAATGCTAGCTTTTAGTGTGTACTCTATAGATGATGTGAAATGCTTATAGATAGTACTTAGTTAGGACCATTGGAGATGCCCTAATTACCAAGCACAGTTGAAACGACAAGCAAGCATGCATGTCGGCTAGCTAGCTATTTGCATATACACATCAGCATATATCCTATGTGGAGGAAAGAGAGTATGCAAAACACAAACAGCTAGCTACTATTTCATCTCTAGTCTATAATGCAAAACGAAGCAGTCTCTATAAATGACTGTGTGCATGTAAGTATCAAATAGCTATCTTTATAGATAGTCCTTTGGAATACTAGCTTTTAGGGCATCTCCAATGGGATGAGTCAGCTAGCTATTAGCATGTACACGTCAGCAAATATCTTACGTGGAGGAAAGAGAGTATGCAAAAAAAATCGAGCCAGCTCTTCCTCAAGAGCTAGTCTATAACGCAAAACGATGCAGCTCTGTGTGTGCATGTAAATATCAAATAGCTATTCTTATAGATAGTTCTTTGGAATGCTAGCTTTAGTATGTACTCTATAGATGATGTGGAAGTCTTATAGTTAGTTGCTAGCTCTAACCATTGGAGATGCCCTTAGTGTGTACTATATAGATAATGTGAAAGTTTTCTAGTTAATTACTAACTAGAACCATTGAATGAAGATACCCTAATTACGAAGCACAGTTGAAACGACAAGCAAGCATGCATGTCGGCTAGCTAGCTTGAAGTTTGCACATCTGATCTTCGCGTCAGGATAGGTTACAGCGCACTGTTACTTTGTGACATCGGATAGACATCTGATGGTTCAAGTCCAAATGAACTTGACAGAAGCTAATGGCCTTCTTTGACTGACAGATGGGCCTACCGTGCCACCACGAAGCCACTCGTGGAGAAGGCCTACGTCTGCATAGATGGGGCCAGCCTTACTCGGAAAAAGAGAAGTTGAATTCCCCAGAATTCTCCTGCCTCGAGCATATAAATAGAGCGGTGAACCCTGCACAATCCCTTCAACTCAAGGTCTCGATCTCTTGCTCCTTGAGTTCTCTAGCTAATAATAAATACCCTAGCTAGCTACCCATTTGCCGATCGCCAAGCTTGCAGCTAGCTAGCAAGAACCACTTCACCTGCCATCGATTCGCCATGGGTTGCTTCGGCGATTTCTTCGAGAAGGCCAGGCCTTACATCGCCATGATCTCCCTGCAGTTCGGCTACGCCGGCATGAACGTGCTCACCAAGGTCTCGCTCAACCACGGCATGAGCCACTACGTGCTCGTCGTGTACCGCCACGCCTTCGCCACCATCTCCATCGCGCCATTTGCCCTGCTTCTCGAGAGGTGCGTAGCTGCTAGCTCTATGGCTATCAATCCACGAACGAAATTAAGCAAGTGGTTCAATTCTCTCTTACATAGTTCATTTGAAGCTGATCATACCATCACTCGATTGAAAATGGCAGGAAGGTGAGGCCCAAGATGACGTGGTCGGTCTTCCTCCAAATCTTCGTACTGGCACTTCTCGGGTTAGTACACGCACACGCTTATTTATTAGAGAGTTGATAAATATCAATTGAATATTTTTTCTAAACTATTTAGATTTCTAATTGTTAGATCAGAGATCTAATAGCCGCAAATCCTCCCTAAAAATCCTTTCTAAAAAAAAAAAGACATTAGACCTCTGATTAACGGTTAAAAATTTAAATAATTATTTGAAAAAATCCAAATGATGGCTACATACTTCCTATTTATCATTGTGTTTCTCCTCTCATCTTGTGTACCTAACTTAACTTATTTAAGGAAAAAAATAGATTTAAGTGGACACTCCAATACGAAGATTTATTTCTTTTGTCAAGAAAAGGTGTCTGCAAACGCTTTTTTTTAGTCGCTCGTGGTACGTCAAAAGTTGTCAGCTCTTGAGAAATAGTACTGACATGTTCGTGCATGTCGTCCCAAATTACAGGCCTGTGATCGATCAGAACTTCTACTACGCCGGTCTGAAGTTCACCGGCCCAACCTTCGCATGCGCCATGAGCAACGTCCTTCCCGCCATGACCTTCGTGATGGCCGTAATCTTCAGGTATATATATCTTCTGAAAAATGAGATGAACATTATTAGAGAAGAGTCACTTGGAGCAAACATCTGACACTGCTTTGTCTCGAACAATGTATAGGATGGAGAAGGTGGACCTGAAGAGGGTGAGGTGCCAGGCGAAGGTGGCCGGGACGCTGGTGACGGTGGCCGGCGCGATGATGATGACGCTCTACAAGGGCCCGCTCATGCAGATGGCGTGGACTAGCCACGTGCAGCCGCACGGCCACGGCGCGGAGGCGCCGGTCGCCGCCGTCGGCCCCACGGGCAGGGAGTGGTTCCTGGGCTCGCTCTTCGTCATCATCGCCACCCTCGCCTGGGCGTCGCTCTTCATCCTGCAGGCGCACACCCTCAAGCAGTACTCGGCGCCGCTTTCCCTCACCACGCTCATCTGCTTCGTCGGCACCCTGCAGGCCATCGTCGTCACCTTCGCCATGGAGCACCGCCCCTCCGTCTGGGCCATCGGCTTCGACATGAACCTCCTCGCCGCTGCATACGCCGTGAGTGCTCTCCGGCCGTCTCATCTCCTCAAACAATGCACATGTAAGTACATTATTGTTGTGCCCAATGCTTAAACATCGAACCTCTGGTGTTTCAGGGCATCGTGGCGTCGAGCATAGCGTACTACGTGCAAGGCCTCGTGATCCAGAAGACCGGGCCGGTGTTCGCGTCCGCGTTCAGCCCTCTGATGATGATCGTCGTGGCCGTCATGGGCTCCTTCATCCTCGCCGAGAAGCTATACCTCGGCGGAGTCCTCGGCGCCGTCCTGATCGTGATCGGGCTCTACTCTGTCCTCTGGGGCAAGCACAAGGAGACCCAGGAGAAGGAGGAAGCAGAGGCCATGGAGCTGCCCGTGGCGGCGTCCAAGGGAAACGGAGTGAGCGGCGATGCCGCGTTCATCAAGGAGATCACCGCCGCCGGGGACGACGCAGAGTGCAAGAAAGAAAATGGAGTGAAGTCATCTTCCAACGGACACGGAGTTAGTGCAGTTTGATCGATGCTGCAATTCCAGTTCCTAGCGCTAACTGTCTTCTCGTGTGTATGCTGAAATGCTGTGTTACTGACGTTGCATGCATTAGGGCCGGGTGATTGGGGGGCTGCAGAATTTGAGTGGAATAATTTTGTTCGATGCCTTTATTTCTGTCCTTTTTGTGATTTGATCGGCCTACTGGTACTCTAGTTACCCTGTACTATTCTTCTGTTTTTGATCGGGGAGAAAAAAAATGTCATGTTTTGGCAGGGTGTGTGTTCATGTACGAGAATTCGAGAGTTTTATTACCATCCCAACTTAATTTTCAGATAAATATATATGTTGTCTCTGACATGATGAAACGGAGTTTCTCCTTACAACACTTAGTGGATATGTTTGAATCAATTTCGAGCTGTGTAACGTTGAGTGCTTATATAAGTACACGTAGCATTCCACACATCTGATGAACGTCCCTCTCAACATCTCCAGGGAACTATTACTGCACCTATATGAAATGCAACGTGCAAAGGCAAATACCGCGTCACCCAATTCATGGACTTGGATTCAGACTCCACTAGCAAGGCACTATGGTGCACCTTGCTCGCGCTGGAAATTAAAATCAATTTATTGCGTGAAAAAAAAATGAACCAGAGATCTTTAGCTACAGAATGGAGAGACAGGACTTGTGCGTAACATCTGATGACTTACTGATGCGATGGAACCAGAATCCACAAACGTTTGTTGGGATACTTGTCGCAAAATTTGTAGTTATCCGGACTCGTTACTGCCGGGCGCGCATGCTAGAATATATGGCTGACGTTTCAGTGCCGTTTGCATATCATGATATCAATCAACAAAAATAAATCTTATCATAGCTCCCAGACTCCCATTACTAGAAAAGTTAAATTAGCCAAGATAAGGAGAGATCTTCGTCGTTCTTCGGTTGATCAAACCTGGGAGGAATTTATAATCTATGAGAAATTTTCTTCTGTAGGATAATACCTGAATTATTTTCGTCATATAAACGAAGTTGAAGCATGTTAGCTTCTGATATGATAGCGTGTGACTACTTGTCAGAAATTAATTAGACTGATCGATTGATTCAGTTTTCGAAGCCCACCTTGCAGACATAGTTCAGATCACTATTTGTTCACTATTGTGCCACTTGGTAAAATACTTCCAAACAAATATAGCCCTCATTTAGTCGTTTTACTATCCATTCTTCCCCAATACTACTACTACTTGCACACTTTTACTTTCAGATGCGGTTCATGTCTGAAACTCTCTCTATATCAATTCACATGTTTGTAGATACCAGCGTGTAAAGTGTGATAGGTCGTTACACTGAATTTTCAGCCCTTTGCACAACGTGCTCATATAAACAAATTTTGGTGCTACCCCATTTTGTTAATGGCAAACCTCATATCAACTTAATCTTTATAAGCACTAATCTAGTTGATTAATCTCATTAATATCTTCGAGTGGAAGTGTCATTAGCTGAATTACTTTCACGAAAACCACCACTTGCTGCATATTTGCAGAATCCTGATAAATTAAACGTCCCAGCTATGGTGTCGTGCTCCGACGTTTCTCCACATAAATCTGCCCATTCCAGAGGGAACAAAGGCATCTTTCTGTTGGCCACATGAGCTTCTTTTCACCGAACATCGACTTGCTGCTATCATGCTATCTTTATGCTTTACGCATACAGCAATTTGAAATGGACATAGCTAGACCGGACCTAAGCTAAAAATCAATACAAACATACAACTTTCTCTTTCTTTTTTTGCTCCTATCTTACTTCATAGATAAAACAGGGTCATAAAGTCATCACGCATCTCACTCCTGTCGCTCTCGTCTCATATATACATCTCTCCCTTACTTTTCACAATATTCATCTCCTTATTCTAAAAATCACTTCTTTCAGCCACTACTATTTATTTTCAACTAAAAATCATCAACCGCAGGCAAAAACCATCAACTATAGCAAATATGAACATGTCCTACAAGGAGCCAATTTTTTTAGACTACAGTGGTGGATGACACACGCACACACCCCGCACACATACCTTAACTCACACAAGTTGATTCATTCATTAGCACACGTCTAACTAGAACGGATGCCTACACCTCATGAAACGCGGACATATATTTTAACTACTAAATAAATCTATGTGTACGTATACTCTCTCTTCTCGAGATCTAGCCTAAAGGGGTAAGTAGGAAATTTTTCTTTCAACCAGGGATCCGACGAAGGACCGGTGGGTTCAACACCGCTGAGCATCAGGGCGCAAGCGTTGCTCTCAGGGGAGGAAATAATAAAGGCCATTATATGGGATTCGTCCAGAAAAGTAGAATGGGATGGATGTTTTTTTTCTATGCTTTTTTGGATGGTTTTTTTTATTATGGCTAATGATTTATAATTATAGCTGATAGTTTTTTGTCTTTAACATAAGTGTTTATATGAACCAATCGAATACCGATAAGTCGCTTTGCAAATATCATTCCGATAAGCCACTTAAAAAAAGACAAATCATCCTATTTTTTTGTTCAAAAAAATAATAAGTTATAAACTATAAACTAACAAAAAAAAGAGAGCTTTCATCGTGCATGCAGCACAAGAGGGTGCCGAAGCCTCCACATCCACAATGTCAAGTGGTTTGCTAAGGTTTCCCTACGCGGATAGCACTGACCGAACGAGGCTGCAGCGACAAAATAAAATGACGCCTTTTTAGATTCTTGACTACGATGACTTGTATGTTAATATTTTAAGCTTTAGAAAAATGTGCTGTAAGTAGCTTTTGATGAATTTTAATAGTATTACTTTAGAGAAGAGCTAAGAAAAATTATACAAAGGCATGAGGACGATCAGGAAGAACTCAAGTAACCAAGCAACAAAGTAAAGAAATTATTCTTCTAAAAGTAGATATTCACGAGATGATTAGAAGCTATATTATTCTTTAGCACTAAATTTTTATCTAAGACAAGAATCCAAGAGTACTAAAAGATTCGAGAGTGGTGCGAGAGAGTAACAATCTCTTGTACTTTTTAAAGTTTGTGCTTAAAAAATTTACGATCGGTTTTACCAAATCTTTTCTCTCTCGTCGTGATTACTTTAACATCGTTATTTTGGTTCTATCTATGTAATTCATCTTCTTCATTCTTAATATCGTACATGTTCGTATCATATATTACAAGCTCTAATTCGATCCAAGAGCTGCTGTGCATATAAAAGATATCAAAGTGTAACAGTTTCTTCCTATAGAATAAACTGGTGTTGTGGGACTGAGCTACGAATGCAACAAGGAAAGATCTGGAGAAGGCTAATAAACAATACCAGATTCATTTGCTCTGCTTTGCTTCCTATCTAAGTAGGGTTTGCAAATAATTAGAGTCTGATCTTTTAGAAAGGAAAATAGAGTGTAGTATCTGCACTAGTCGGCTAGATCAACCAAAAAGGTCCTGATCAAATTAGCATATGGAACTGGCTGTATGGCCTAGCTAGAGCCAATATGGCTATGAATAGTGGAAACTAGGTTTGAACCATTTTCCACTTAGTATAAGAATTTAATCATTACTATAACCTTCGTGTTAGTTTATGTTTTTGACTTCTGCTTAGAAAAGCCAATACTATATATACATACATAGTTTCTCTACTTTTCTCGTTACCGTCTTGTTCTGGAAATAAGTCAGATGATCACAAGTGTATCACTTTACCCCACTCCTCTTACTCCTATCATGCTCATATATGTCTTCTTCACATTTTACACCACACATTCTTTTCTTCTAAAAACTACTTATTTAAATCATCGTTATTTATTTTTAACCAAAAAACCATAAACCATAACTAAATAGCCAGAATCAATATAAACATCCCAACATCAGACCACAGGGTAGAGAGTAGAGACTTCACGATGATTGGTATAATCATCGAAACATTAGGCTTCTTGGAAAAAGAAGTTAATTAGTTAAACCTAGTACCAATAATTAATCCACAACAACGGCAGACGACAACAAACCTGTTAACATAGCTGCGAATCGTGGTGTGATTTGTGATGCAGTGCAGTCTAATCACGGCACCTCGGCACGCGATGGCGCGAGTGCGCCGGCCGGGGGGCCGAGCCGACCAAACGGGGGGAGCCCAGAGCCCGTCGAATCACTCTTCCAACCCGTCAACCCGTCATTTGCCTCGCCGCGGCGGGAGGGAACCGGACGCGACCGCGCTTCCTGGCCCAAATCTACCCACCCGGTCCCGTGGACGAGGGCGCGCCCCCCTCAGCGGCCGCGCTCTGCCGGTCACGTCCAGGTTCGCGAACGGAAACAGCGCCCGATTGGCCCGGTTCCGACTAACGTGCTCGACGTCAGGCGCTGTCGGCTCTCGTCGGGGCAGCCGGTGCCCGGTGGCCGCTAGTGAGGATTGGTTTTACGCCCTCTCAGTGATTCGATACTACCGTTGTTTGATGCTCTAGAGCGGAGAGAGTGTTTAGGTGGTCCTTTAGTAACAATCATCTCAATAATTTAATAGTACCAAAGCTTGATAGTTATATAAGTATTGATACTTGTTTGATAACAGGTTGCACTAGATATATTTGGTATCTAGCTCTCCAACAGATCAGGGCGCGCTCAAAAGCGTTTTTTTCTCAGCATTGAGCGTTTGCTTTTCTATTGTGCAGCTTCTCAAATACTGTTCTGTTTTGTTCTGTAGTGAATTTTTTTGGTATTTTTGTATTTTGTTTTTTCCGTATTCCTTTGCATTGTTCGCTCTATATTAGCATGCCATTTTTATTTTTACATTTTTAAATTTTAATTATGCACAATAAGTCAACTTAGCTACAGTAAAAAATCAGCCAACTACAGTAAAATTTCAGCAAAAACCAAAAACATCACTATTCTGAATGCTACCTAATTTTCCTAAAAATATTAATACTCGCAACAGTATGAAGTTTCATTTCTCTCCCTCTCTCTTCCACCTTGCCAAAAGGTTGACATGGCATAGCCACCTTCAGTATGAAGCTTTCTCTCTCTCTCTCCCACTTTGCCATAAGGCTAAGAAGGGGGTGTAGGGGTGGCAATTCCCCCCGCAGGGCCGGGGCCTCGTGAGGAATTTCCCCATGGGGCGGGGACGAGGGTCATCCTCGCCCCGAGCCTCACGGGGACCCGATAAAAATAAAATAAATATATTTAATAATATATTATAGTTTTTTTAATATAAGAAATTATATTCTTTTGTTGTATATTTAGAATAAAATTTTAATTTATATGTTAAAATATATTTTTTGAAACTATATTTTTTTAAAAAAATATGCTTAACTAATTATAAATTAATAAATAAATTTAAATTATTATTATTTTTAAATAATTTTAAATAATTATATTTATATGGCAATTCCCCCCACGGGGTCGGGTCCCCGTGAGGACCGGGGCCTTCGCTTGCCGCTGGCTTAACGGGCGGGCGGGGGGCCGGTTCATGGGGCGGGCGGGCATGCGGAGGCTTCCCCCGTGACCCCCACCCCGTTTACATCCCTAAGGGGGTGAGCGTATAGTGGAGCACACTGCGCACAGTTCGTGAGCACTGAAAAAATAGTGAAACGAATTGACTGGAATGTCTAGGGTTCAGATATGCGTGCTCGGGTAACGTGGCGAACGGGTAGCTGCTTAGCGACTTATTTATTTGAGTTTAGGTTTTTGTTTCTGATTTATTTTTTACTATTTATAATTTTATTTTATTTTTCTGTTTTTGCTACTTTTTGAGCTTTTTCGGTTTTTTCGTATTTGTTTGCATTATATGTGATAGGTTAACCTGTTTTTTCTATTTTTTAAGAATTTTTAAAATTAATTACGTTAAATAAATCATCGTCAGCAAAAAATGTAATTTTAGCTCGCTATTATATAATTTTAGTCATAAATAATCAAATTTCAGTTTAACCAAACAACCTCTATTTGTCTGACCCTAGAACAGTACAGAGCACCAATTTGCTTGGCTTCCTATGGAGTGCTAGTAGTTATTCCTACTGTACTTCCTGTGCGCAATGACATGCGAATGTGATTCCCCACCCCAGGATGTTTGGAACCCTCTGGTAGCCAGCCAGCCAGAGCCCAGAGCAAACCAGCCACGACCACATTAATCTTTTTTGGGGGCAAAACAAGAATTTAAATTCTAAGAATTGACGCAAGTTGTTCACTAGATGAGGTACGCAGGGTCGTCATTCAAAACGTACTCGTAGATTAGTGATTAGATAGTAGATACGCAAGGTCGTCATTCAAACAAAGACTTCTATATATAAATCTATATGTACCATTGATAATAATCTTCGATTAATCATTTTACGTGAAATAAGAATAAAAACACAAACAGGTTATTACGTGTGCATGACTTATCCATAATGACATTAGATCTAAACCGGTTTAGACCCTAGGGCATTACAAATGGTATCAGAGCCGACCCTTGCGGTTACATTGGTGCGTACAGGTCAGAGGCATGGGCATATGACGCATGACGCGTGTGGGCCCAGAGTGGACACACGGCATGATAATGTACCAGCACTTGACGCACGGACGTATGCCAAGAGGAGAAGGTCTTAGTCATTTACCATAGTATGGGTATATTGAACCGACGAGGACATCGGATTCTTTGAGGGAGGGTGTATATAACATCTCAGTCCATGTAAAATTTGGTCCATGATAATCTATGTGTGTGTGTGCACATGAAGGTGTGGATTAGTCTCACCTTACTAGTTTAGTATAAGAAGCACCAATGTATATATCTACAGGTACCATTGGTAATAACCTCCGGTTAACCATTTTGCGCGAAGTGAGAATGAAAACACAAACAGATTGTTACATGTGCGTAGCTTATCTATAATAATGTTAGATCTAAACCAGTTTGGACCCTAAGATATTACAAAAATTGTAATCTCACGTCTTTACCAATTAGCTGGTGAGACCATACCCTAGATATATTTTTTTCTCTCGAGAGGATACTCCTATATAGTTAGATACGACTTGCGGTACAAGTGAATTCTAATCCAACTAGCCCAATATTTTCCGCTCATTCCAATCCAATCCAGTGACGAATTTACAGTCCACGCTATATTAGTCCCACTCACCAGGGGAATGACTGGCTGGTCGAGGACTTGTGCAAGCCACACGTGCGCCGTTGCCACTTCGCAACTGGATCGGACCCTTCAATGTACGCAATAGAATATGACGAGACGGCCCTGAACCAAACCAAACACAGGGCCTTCTCCGTATGATACTTCATAGCTTTTTTTTTCAGCTTTTCAATCGATTTTTTCACTTTGATTTCTATCCGTTAGTATTATTAATCAGATGTATCAATCATAATCAAAAAACATCGACCATAGCAACAAAAAAGTACAATACATGCAATTAATATTTTTAAGTCCCTGCTCTTCCGATATAAACTTCCCTTTTTTTGGTTGCTTTGAACAGCAATTTGAGATTTTGTTCAAAAAAAATTGAGCCATGGAATACAAGCGTAGCTGTTTTGTATTCTTAACTATTTAAAATTTTTAGTGGGAGGTTCTCTAGAATTGCCCATTCAGAAAACTTAAGCTTTCTACGCTTCACACGATACGTAAATTATTTGCTTCAAAATAATATATGTAACTGTAAGTGTAAATGTGGAGATGCGCTTAATATGTTATGTTTTCAATCTGAACAGTGGGTAAAAAGCGAAGCTTTGAATTCGATGAATAAAACGGTGGAATGTGAGTTCAAGTTCCTAGGTTCTTGTTTTGATTGGTCTCGTTTCCTTGTTCTATTCTTAAATATGGAAAAGCCGATTTTTGTTGAAATGTTTGTTGTTTCTTGGACATTTGGGCTCTAGATCCGAGCAAACTTTGCTCTTATCAACTTTTTGTATCATATGCTTCTTTGCTATTGATATTGCAAGTGAAAAAATTGGGTCCTTTTATTTGGCTCATACGATAGGGATTTTGTAGCTGAGGATTCCAAACAAAGAAAACATGTTAACGTTCTGTTCTTTAAAAAATACATTCTGCAATGTACGGAGACTACTGTAATCATACATCCTTCAAAAGTAAATGCGCCGTATGTGTCAGGACATCTGTGTCGCTTCCTTTTTTTGAAGGGACTGTGTTGATTACTAAAAAAAAAATAGCATGCTAATGAGCCAAATCCAATTATTTTTTTAGTGGGCCAACTCCAATGATACGCAGGATTGGCTTGTACTACTACAACCGAAATCGCTGAGACGTGAAGAGGAGACGGCCCAAAATGAAAATTGGCCAGCTACCTCTCCCTTCCATGTGCAGCGCAGACATGAGCGGCCCAGCGTGTCGGGCGCCCGCGCCCACGCCGCAAGCAGCCGTCAAAATCAAAAAGGATCGTTTTGTTGCTATTCTGGTGTCCCTTTCAGTGTTGTGTCCAGCATTGTGGACTAAAGTCTAAGCATTCGACAATCCTGTCCGTTCATGTTGTCCTTTTTCTGAAGAGAAATATAGTAGGGGGCACACTCATGTTGTTCTTGTCCTGATTGCGATGTCCGACAGAAAGAGGTTGCAGCTGATCACTTCAATTTAGTAGCGCAGAAACTAAAAGGGCAGAACGTACGGAGGACTAGTGCTAAGTTCAAGCCTAAGACCGCACTCAGCAATTAAAGAATCCAGTGTTCGGCGTCTGCTTCTAACGTTTTTTTACTGTTCAATTTTTTTATTTTGTGTTTTATTTTTTTCTTGTATTCTTTTGCATTGTCTGTGATAGCCTAATATGTTTTTTTATCGTATTCTTTTACATTGTCTGTGATAGGCTAACATATTTTTTCTATTTTTAATTTTTTTAAAATTTAATTATGCTAAATAAGTCAACTCAGATATAGTAAAAAAATCAGTTAGATATAATAAAAAAATCATAAGTCATCACTATTCTGAACGCTACTAAGTCCTCATCAAGAGTATCATCCTCGTATAAGCAGTTTTTTCATGGAAATAGTGCTTGCTAGCTAACTATTAGAGGCCTACGCTTACACCAAAACCCATTCAAAACCAAGTGGTTAATAGTAACAAGGGTGCAATGACAAGAAGGAAACTTGAGTGCCACAGCTTCAGATAGCCTTTCCTTATCCATAGAAAAGAACTCTGTCCAGGTCTCCCGGAAGCTATAGCTCCATGTCGAAGTAGTGGGCTTAACAAGGCACCATCTTGGTAATCAGCCTCCATCAATTTTCCTCGGGTGCACGTTATATGTATCTTATCAAAGACAGCGTTGTCTCAACTATAGAAAACCTATTGGTGCCCTGTTTGATCCGTCATTACACAAACCGTTCCATGTACAACAAATTAAACAACACTGTGGCACAAAATAAACACAGAGTTTCAAATACTTGACTTGAAACTGCTGAATCATGCACATTATCCAGAGACCATACTATCGCCGCCAGATTTTGTAGGCAAAGTGGTTGGCAAAAATATTTTTGGTAGTTGATATGAAAGGTCGCGAGTGAGTTTTCATACAGCACGTTGAAAAGCTAAAAAGAATAGAAGACATAATTGGATTGAGTTAAGCCGACAATCACATTTTTAAAGTCCATTGGCTTATGGATTCTTTATCGTTCCGATAAGAAAATATAAGCTTAAAAGCCGATTAGTCTTCAAAGAACATTTGAATTATGTGGTTATCTACCTAAGATTTGCTTATATAAACGAAAATCAAAATCGCAACGAAATCAAAAGATATTTTCTCTATTACTTAAAAGGAGTTGGTGAGTAGCATGTTTTTTCTCCATTCCTCCCTCTCTAAAAAACGATTCGTGCACCTCTAATCTTCTTGCGTCGATAGATGGTTCAACACCTTCACTCTCTTCTAGCTCACTCGCCCAACCCAACAAATCCCGCACCGCATCCTCCTCCTCCTTCCCTCCCCACGCGCCGCCGGCCCTCACTTGCCACCGCTCTTCGATTCCTCGTTGTCTTCGCCGCTAAAAACCAACCTTATTGCTTGACCACCTCCTCACGCCGCCCCTCTGCCTATCCTGCCACCGTCTTCTTCTCCACTGCGCCTCCTCAATCCTCTCCGCCTTGGGATTTGCCAAAAATTAGAATCAAGCATCGGCCACGCTAAAAAGCCTCCAAAAAATGTCGACTACGCAAAGAGGGATGCAAGAAAGAAAATCATCATTAGAATATTAGAAATGAGAAGATTTGAAGAGGGTAGTGACTCTATTCAAGGAAATGTTGAGCTGACACGAAGAGTGAGATTGAAGTATAATTCAAGATTGAGTCGATTATTTTAAGATATATATACTCTATACGGTTGAGAAAAAAATGCACACATGGTAACCTTTGCTATCTTTTTACATTTACTTTTTCTATATCTTAGGAGTAGGTTGTAGCTAGTGAAAATTTACTTTTGTAATTTGACTTTGATTAATATTATTTTTTCATCGATGTGTTAATCAATCTGTGAGTTACACATATTCCCTGTTTTGAAATTTTGTTTCCATTCCTTATTGCTTCGCATCGGTATTTTCCGTAGGATTGATTTTTATTTAGGTTTATCTATCGTTGGTTTTGTTTCGAATTGTTGAAAAATCAGCAGGCATGCTGTTTGTCGCAGCTCCGATGACCGAAAACGCCAAAAAGTTTAGCTTTACCGAACACCAACTTCCATCACCCGATCCAAAGCCAGTTAGCGGTTGCAAGAATACCAGCGGAGAGTACCTGCAAAACGGTGCGATCGGATCTGGTCACCGAGGCCCACACAGTTGCAAACTCCACCGATTCGCCACCGGTCTCCACCAACCATCGAATCACTTTCCGATTTTTCTAGCCCAGAGCTGTACTACATACACTACACACTACCCCCAGCAGCGGTCGAGGTCGCCCTCGCTGGACTTAATTAGCCATCTCACCGAACCGCGCACCAAACCAGTCTCTTTCTCCCTTTGCTGCTGCATGGTCCGCTTCGTTCGGTTCGGCGTGGGGTGAGGGAGTGAGAAGGATCGTTGGATTCGATTCTATCGGTGTCATTGAGATACACGTTTTTGGATCTACTGTATGTGATTTCGACCTACTGTGTTACATGCACTAATCAGCTTAAACTGATAAGAAAATATGACAATTCACTTATACTAATACTCCTCTCATATGTAGATTTTTACAGGTCTAAAATATTAAATAGAAATAGACTGTAATTATTTTTTTAAATTCCATCGACCGGATTTTGAACTCAAGATTTCTTAGATCTAATATCATATTAAGTTACATGTACCAATCAATTTATCTAAAAATTTAAAGTAATAAATAAATAATTTATTTATTTATACTTTTAACACGATCACCCTGTCCAACGAGATTTCGGTCAGTTCGCACGGTTTTTTCTCCCCCCATTTATTTAGAGGAAGTTCGATTGTTGTTTTGACGTCAGCTCAGGTATTTGGACGCCGCTCCGATTAGATAATTGGCCTGTTCTTTTCGGCTTCTAAAAGTGGCTTTTGGTTTTTACTATAGTACCTAACTTTCAAACAGAGTATTTTTTCAAGACAGTGTATAAAAGTTAATTGTAGTACATGTTAAAAGCCTAACATCTGTACCATCCAAAATTACAAACGAGTATCTCTCTCTTCGTAATCTCTGTCGTAAACAGCTAAAATTCAAAAATTTTAACCAAAAGTCATAAGTCGCAGCTATATCAAACAGGCCCAATAATAACGCTCAAGAGGTTGTCATACGTCATGATTTTGATGGCATTTGTCCTGGAGTGTCTACTACGTGCACCTACCATCCCAAGATGCACGATTTCCGGCTTCGGTCCAATTGCACAAACCCTCATGGTCAGGGGCATAACCAGCCAGCGATTGATCTTTAGGCTCAGTCCACTAAAGAGCGTAGAAAGTTGTTATTTAGCCTGTTAGCTACAGTGTTATATAATAAGTAATATTGATCTAGATATTAAATCATTGCTTTGATGGTCTGAGACCCAGCTGTGCCTCTGCTCATGGTGGCGGACTGGTGGTGTCCGTTGCAATGCCGAGAAGCAACAAAACATTGCACTAGTAGAACCACATGCAAGGCCTTGGTCGTAGGAAACAATGAACTTGCAAGGATACATTACAAGAGAGAGAACATATCTGTTTCTGGTAATGGCCTAATAATATGGGCTGTTTAGCCTTTTCCTTGAAGGATCGAATAGAACAACATGACTGTACTAGGGTTTGGATCACGTGATGATCACTAAGTTTTGTACTCTCTTCAGCAACTCAGCACATGAGCACTAAGTTTTGTACATTGATTAAGATAAGAAAAAAAGTAGAAGAAATCCACCGACACGTTGTCATCTTTTGAGTGCGAGTGACCTCGGACCTCCATGTGATGCTTAAGATTTTCTGTGGGAAATCATCTGACCAACTTTGATACCATGAATGAAGAAGGGGAGCGGTATTTTCGAGTTATTGCTGTCGTGAAGATCTGCACGGAGTAGTAATAAAGTTTCTAGGCAGCACATATATGCGCGACCGCTCACTGCACTGCGTCATCTATATTCAGTACTGCATCGAGCCTGCGCTACTTGCTATTCTTCATCAAGCCCAATAGTAAGTCGTTCACGTGTTCGATTGACTTTGATACTGTAATATCTTTTGTTTTCTTTTCTGAAGTACAATGAGTAGCATGCTATTATTTATGTATTTTGCATCACTAGTTTATTGTATTTATCTTCTAGTAAAATTTAAAATTAAAATATTACCTATATTTCTAACAGAGATCACCATATAAAGATAGTCTCTTCTATGGATGTCTTAAGGGGAAAAAATACTTTTGGATGCAAGTACACACACGAGGCTGAGGTTTTAAGGGATCTTCTAGGAAAATCTTTCCCTTGTGCTACTATAGAAGTACAAGCTCTCTGCAGCTGCCTAGTCTTGAGGGTGTCGTTACCCTGTGTGAAGCCTTGCCAGCACCGATGAGGTTTGTTGAACGTCCGTTTCATCCTCTGGCTCTGGTGACAAAGAGGCCCGTCATCTCTAGCGCTGACAACTTTAAAAAAACCTAATATGTAGAGGAAGAATATGAGACCATCTGACGAAGGGTGGCAATGAGCTAGGGCTCGATCTGGCTTCACCGAGAGTCTGAGACTGCCCCGCTCGCGTGTTTGTCGGACACGCAGGCGAACGTGGAGGCGGAGTGGTGCAAGAATGTTCAAGCGCATTCAAATATTAGAAACTACCCATTCTATATACATATTATATATATATATATATATATATATATATATATATATATATATATATATATATATATATATATATATATATATATAGGCCAAAGAAATAGTAAAAATAGCTAGATTATCTTTAGTTATTATCTCTAAATATTATATTTAATGTATTCATGTAGAGAATAACAAATAAAGATATATATTTATTAGAGGTATAAAAGGAACATCACATTAATTTTACATTGAAACATAAAATACATCTTATATTTATGTACAAGACCATTAAAAAATATGTTTTATAAACTTGCACGATGGGACTACATTGGAATAAAAAAGTTCAATGTCGATTATCATTTACTTTTTGCATTTAGGAAACTATCGTGGTTATGCACCTCTACTCTATCGCTTCCTGGAAATCCATTCGGATATGCATCTCTTCTATTAATAACATATCAATATAAGACCAACTGTGCTTGTGCATCAGCTACATAGTCTAATGGTCTAGGATATGCTCGTACAACAAACAACATAGTAGCTCTCCGGTTACTAAGGCACTGTTTCAAAGTGCTATGACTTTTGGTTTTTACTTTTTAGCTTAAAAGGATACTATAGTGGTTATTAGATTTTTATAGGGTATTTAATTAAAGAAAAATAAAAAAACACAGTTATATCTATATGGATAATGTAAAGGAAAAAAGAGAGAAAAACCATGTTAAGAAGCTAACATGTTCTAAACAGCTTTTAGCTTCTGAAAGACATATCATTCTGGGACACGTGTAGTAAAACTTTTGAAACTTTGGCTATTAATATCTTTTTAAAATATTTAGATTTGATACATAAAAATCATATACTTAGATTTGCTATATTATAATTTTATTGTGTTTGATAAATATATTATAATAAAAATTAGTAATTAAAGTTGTATTTTTAGTATTATGTTGATATTCAAAATAATATGTATTTGTGATCTAGAGAACAAATATTTTATTCCATCAATGCCTGCATAAGTAACATAACACAACCACGCCAAGCATGCATGCAGATATTAGTACAAAAAATAGCCCATTAACCTGAGAGAAACACTAGACGCCCAGGTCTGAACGTTACACAACAAAGGAGAACCCGTTCCGTTCCATTCCCACACCCATAGTACAAAAAGTGGACCGCTCCGACGGCTCGGTTTCACTCAAAGACAGTCCAGTAGTCCACGCAATCGGACCAAGAAAACCGGTGAACCGGGCCGTTTTTCGCAAACCAGCGGGCCGGGACAGTTGCAAAAGAATGGGTGGCGCGGTTTTACTGTAGCTAACTTATTTTATATTATAACATTAATAACTTTTTAATATAATTAAATGTAAAAATTAAAAAATAGATTAGCACATCATAGAAAATGCAAAGAAATATGAAAAAAAAGAGAAAAAATAAGAAAAAAACAAAATTAAAAATTAGAAGTTAGAAATCAAAAGCGAAAAGGTAAAGCCCAAATGAGGGGCTAGGAAAGAGACCAATAAACATGTCAAAGCACCTTTAGTTGAAGCAAGGCTACTCCAAATGACTTTTAAGTCGTGACTTTTAATTGTATCCGTTAATTTTAGCTAAAAGTATATGATTGTTAACTTTTTTAAATTATTTAAATAAAAAATAAAAAACATTCGATTAAGAAAATAATATGATTCAAGTAACTTTTAACTTTTAAAAATATTTTTTTGAAAGCAAGAAACCGTAACCGTTTAGAGGCCTAAACTCCTATAAACACGGAGGCGGCCACACACAGTCAAGAACCCCCCACCCATACGTCAAAAAAAAAGAATCCCACACCCACCCGCTCCAAATCCACCCCGCCACCAAATTCCCCCTCCCAGATCCACCGCCTCGCCGGAGCGGCAGCAGCAGCCATGGGGAAGGAGGGCGCCGGCGGCGGGGAAGGGGGCATGTCGGAGTCGGTGCTCCGCAAGGTGCTGCTTTCGTACTGCTACGTGGCGGTGTGGATCTTCCTCTCCTTCGCAGTGATCGTCTACAACAAGTACATCCTCGACCCCAAGATGTACAACTGGCCCTTCCCCATCTCCCTCACCATGGTCCACATGGCCTTCTGCTCCTCCCTCGCCGTCGCGCTCGTCCGCGTCCTCCGCGTCGTCGAGCTCCCGTCGTCCCCGGCCATGACGCCGCAGCTCTACACCGCCTCCGTCCTCCCCATCGGCGCGCTCTACTCCCTCTCCCTTTGGTTTTCCAACTCCGCCTACATCTACCTCTCCGTCTCCTTCATCCAGATGCTCAAGGCGCTCATGCCCGTGGCCGTCTACTCCATCGGGGTGCTCCTCAAGAAGGAGACCTTCAGGTCCTCCTCCATGCTGAACATGCTCTCCATCTCCTTCGGCGTCGCCATCGCCGCCTACGGCGAGGCCCGCTTCGACGTCCGCGGCGTCGCGCTTCAGCTCGCCGCTGTCGCATTCGAGGCCACGCGCCTCGTCCTCATCCAGATCCTCCTCACCTCCAAGGGCATCTCGCTCAACCCCATCACCTCGCTCTACTACGTCGCGCCCTGCTGCCTCGCGTTCCTCCTCGTGCCCTGGGTCTTCGTCGAGCTGCCCAGGCTGCGCGCCGTCGGCACGTTCCAGCCCGACTTCTTCGTCTTCGGGACCAACTCGCTCTGCGCCTTCGCGCTCAACCTCGCCGTCTTCTTGCTCGTCGGCAAGACGTCCGCGCTCACCATGAACGTCGCAGGCGTCGTCAAGGACTGGCTCCTCATCGCCTTCTCCTGGTCCGTGATCCGGGACACGGTCACACCGATCAACCTGTTCGGCTACGGGATCGCCTTCCTGGGCGTGGGCTACTACAACCACGTCAAGCTGCAGGCGCTGAAGGCCAAGGAGGCGCAGAAGAAGGCGGCGCAGGTCGACGAAGAGGCCGGCTCGCTGCTGCAGGAGCGCAACTCGCACGGCGACAGCAAGAGTGATAACCAGGCCTAGATTGGCGGATCTGATCCAACCGCTCGCCCAATTTGGTCGGTTCTAAATCCAGCCTAGTGAATTCCTCAATGTGCGATCCTCACAAGTTTGATGCAAAATCTGTCCATTTCTTGTCTTAATTTGTGGTAGCAAGGCAAATAAATAAAGGAAAGATGCGATCTTTGTGTCGGACGTGTGAAAATACGAGTGATTTTTTGCCACCTGTAGTTGTTCTTTGACAGCATCTAAAATTGTCTGCAGTCTCTATTATATCTAGCTATGGATGATCAAATGCTTTCTTATACTACCAAAACATTGAGTAAACTGGTGCAGAAGAGATTGAGCAGTGGAGCAAGTAATAAAAGATTCAGTTTTTATAATTGTTTTCCACGCTCATCTTAATCTTTATGTCTAATTATGTTGGGATATTGGACAGGAGATCTGGTGGAAACACAACTGGAGTACATATAAGTACGTATATTGTTGCTTTCCATGGAGCTGGACGCCGGTTTGGTGCTTTCACGCCCTGTTCCATTGGTGGATCCAGAGGTTGAAGTCAGAAGAATCGGTTGTTTAGGGAGCATCTGCACTTAATCTACCTTGCAGGACTAGAAGAAACATTTATCTCACACTATTACTAGTAGTACTAGTTTTGCTATTCTTTTTCATCCCTTGAGAGAGCCGGCTCTCGTTGCCTGAAATTTATTTGTTCAGTGTAGGGAACTCCACAAGAGTACTGCAAATGCCTATCAGTATCTCCTATATATAGTGATCTTACTGAAACTTGCAGCTGTCTGTCTCACCTGCTATTGTTCATGTGCTGTGAATTAAACCCGGCGACTTGCCCTGGGTGACCACTAAACTTTATGTTGGATGTGAGGCCTGTGCGCTGAAATTACTACTACCAGATGGTTCAGTTGTCCCAATTTCCGTTGCTTTGCCTTCTACTTGGAGACAGTAGCGTTGGTGGTAGCATCACTTACTACGTCATTATGTTGCCCTACAAAATCATAACTTGAGTGAGACTGATCTATTTGCCTGTTCTGAAATCAGACCGGAGCTGTGTGTTCCAACAGTGCAAATGTACGCCTGTTGTGCTTTCAACATCCAACGATTAACTGTCTCAATAGCTTTACCTTTTGACTGTACCTGAAGTTCTCCGGCAGTGGACGCATGACAGTCGCCTCTTCTGTCGTCACAAATACAGTCAGGGCACTTCTAATGGGGTGAGTCAGTAATGTTCATAGCCTGTCATGTAAGCAAAAATTCGATGTAAAAGAATATTTAAGCAAAAATCGGATATCACAAGACATCTGTTTGAGACAAGGCACCTAGAAACCGATAGAAATGGCGCCGGGGCGATATGGACACCGTTTTGGTGGCCCCACTAGATCAGCTTCTTCTCAAGACGCTTCATCGCCTCCCTGCTCTTCGACTCTCATCCGTCCTCTGCCTCTCCCCATCCCCACCCGCCCCTCCGCCACTTTCCTCTTAAGCTGCTGTCGATTTCCTTAGCATACTGCCGCCGATTTCATCTGCTTTCACCATTGCCGATTTCATCCTCCACCAGCGCCGCTGATTTCATCTGCCTCCGGCTGCGGCGAAGACGCCGGTGGAAGTTGAGGAAATCGGCAGCGCGACGAAGGCATGCACCAGCTGCAACGTGTGGTGGATGTAGGCTGCCATGTGGTCGGTGGTTGCGGCTGGCTTCGGCGACGAGGGGCCTGCGTCGGCAATGCGCCGGGGGTGGCCGTGAGGCTGGAGGCACAGGTTCGCCGTCAGCAGAGAACACCATCTTCTTCACCTCTTCGGCGAGGTTATTCGTCTTCGCGGTTCGCACGGACCTTGAAACACCCAAAATTTTCAGCCATTTTTTTTTCTTGAATTTGGTTTTGAGTTTAAAAACCTACCCAATTCGGCAACCTTGGCCATTTCACACTTTCCAGTTTCCACTTTCAGGCCTCCATCTCCCCTAACCGCTGGCGCCGTCTCAGAGCCCGTCTTCTTACCCTATTACCGACGCCACTTGGCTCAATTTTGTTCGTCATCGCCGTTCACACCGCCGCAGCCTGCACTGTCAACTCCGTACCATGCCATGCCGAGCTCATGACAACCCTCATTCAATACCATCCTATCGCCCTAGCACGCATCTTGGTCACCCTGCCTCTCCTCACCGCCGCCCATATCCCATCTCACAGCCGACCTGGCCTCGCCGCGCTTCTTGACCACGGTAACTCCCTGCTCAAGGAAGCGCCAAGGCCAATGCACCACGTCGCCACTAACTCTGCCACCGCGACCACGGCGAAGGCTCCTGCGCCATCTCCCATCATACACACGCCGCAGCCCGAGCTAAAACCCCAATGCAGCCACCACCTTATCTTGGCTATAAAAGCCATGCAAACCCTGCCTTTCAGCTCCATCAACAAACCCTTTGCACACCTGACCCATCTCTACACCTCCAGCCAAATCCTCACCGTCACCACCGGGAAATTTGACGATAAGCCTGATTTTCCAATCTCTTTCAAACCTCCACAATTTCTCATATTACTTTTGCCCCTAGCACCACCGGAGCTGCCGCTATGCCATGAAAATGGCTCACGAAACTCCTACTGCCGCTAGCCCACACCATAGCCTCCTGAGCCCCGCCAACCCCAACAATGGATCCCCGTGACTTCCTGGTCCCATAAGTTAGCTTTCCAGCTGTCTAAGACCCTCGCCGGCGCGGAAATTGGCCGCCGTCGCATTTCCCCTACTCTACACTGTAGAGCCGCTAGGAGGAAGACAATTGCACAGTGCCGTAATACGCCAGACCATTCCGGCCCAAAGACCAACACCTATTGAGCCGAGCCGTCGGGCCGACCCCAGACTGCAGCACTACTGCTCATGAGACCAACCCGCTACTGTTATCATCCAACCAAATCTGATTTCCATTGAAACCCGACCCGCAGCAAATAGTAAAACCTGATACTGTACAACCCGAAACTTGTTACTGTTCTAGCCAACCCGTGTACTGTTCATCAGAAACCCAATAGGCATATTTATATCTATTTTGATCGTTTGGACTCTACGAGTCCCATTTTCAACTCTGTTTGGCCAAGTTAGACACCGATAAAATTCTAAAACATCTAAACATAATTTCAAACCTAAATCCAATACGGTTCAAGCCTTTGCTATTCACCGAAACCTATTAAGACGTATATATACCTGTTTTAACAATTTTGAGCCTTGAAGCCCATTCTCAACCCTGTTTGGCCTAAATATACTCCAACAAAATTCTAGCCAGCCCAAATATTATTTTAAACCCAAACCCAGTACTGCACAGACCTGTTGCTATTCATAGAAACCCGTTTAACATAAATATAGCCATTTCGACCGTCTCAAACCCACCTAGCCCATTTCTAACTCCATTCAACTAAAGCAAGCTCTACCAAAACCCTATTTGTCCAAACCTAAATTATTTATATCTTTCTGGTTATTTTATTGCACTTTATTCTCAACTTGCATTCTGCAAAGTAGTAACTTATTTGTATCTATTTCGCATGCTAGATTCGGACTCAGCGAGTTGGTCAACAAAAGAACTACAGGAGCAATTGAAATAATTGAGAATAAGACTGAAGCCTATAGAGAAAAGACTTAAGACATCAAGAAAGGAGGCAAGTCTTTATAATTGATCATGTTGAATTTAGTTCTCAAATGCAATATTTTGTTTTTAAATACAAATACATGTTTGGCATTATTGTGTATATAGATTACCTAGCTACACCATACAGTGTTACCTTTTATTTCCCCTTTTGATCTTACCTTTCTCTTGTCACCATAGGATTCCTGTAATAGTAATATTACCATATCATAGTTTGTGAAATATGCTTTAGAGGTAATAGTAAATATGACACAAATTTTGCCAACTGAAACCTAAAACATAATATTGGTGGTGGTAACGTGGGTTGCCACTGGAAACAAGGAATGTTTTATAAAATGGTCAAGGCTCGGGCGAGTGGTTGGTTTGAGGCTAGTGCAAGTATTGACTAAGGTCTGAATTGTTGGTTTGTCTTGCCTAAGTCAATTAAGGGCTGAATCTGTGTGCACTCATTTATACACCTGAACGTGCAACTATAAGTCTGATATGGGACATACCTAGCCAAACTAATTTGCTTGGTTCCGGTGTGGATTCCTGCGCTAGTGGAGATGACCTATGGGGTCATTGCTTGAGAAAAATATGATGGGAATGAACCTATAGGGGTCACTGCCTAAGAGGGACCCGAAGGTCCCTCCCTTGAGAGTGCACTCAACCAATGAGCTAACAACGGAGGCCTTTTGCACTGAGGGTTTATACCTTTAGAGCAGGGGAAAGTATTGCATTAAAAGGTCCTATTATAATGTCTCGATCGCACATCTACGAAAGTATGTAATGGCCAACATAATAATGAGATAATCATATCTTGTGGGTAAAGTTGTACACATCTGCAGAGTGTTATAATCTATTTGAATAGCCGTGCCCTGGTTATGGGCAAAGTGTGAAAATACCACAATATGTAGTTTTCATAAAATGGTTTTGGTTAATAAGGCTATGGACGTGATATGGTGGTACGATAAAGGACATGGACTAAGGTCCATGGACCGGATGGTAAGTAATTGTGAGGGGAGTTGCCCTTGCAAAGTCAATTGACGTTGGACATTTTTATTTTAGTTAGAAATGCCTAGGTCATAGGTTTGGAAACTAGCTATGATGTAATATTGACAAATTGGCTTCATGCAAAATAAACATAATACCATCTTTTGGTTAAGCCTTACATATATATAATAGCCTTATAAATGTTTTATGCTATAAGGACTTGTTGAGTATCTAGTATATTCAATCTTACTTATCTTCATTAGAGCAAATGCCAGAAGAATAAAGAATACATCAAGCTTATGTGTTAGAGTTACGACCGCACTCAAATGTTCTTGTGGGATTTTCTCCGGTTCTTCTGAATGTAAGTTAAATTTTGGGCTTAGACGCCAGTCATAGTTTCTACATTAGGTCATATTTTAATCAAGTTAACTCTTTTTAAATGATCATGAGTAGCTACGGGACGTACGATGGCCCTGTTCCCAAAAATGGGGCTATTCCACGGTGTCGTAGCCCGCATCACCATGCTCATGCGATGCTTCACAACTTGAACAATACGAGATGCTGAGGACTGATTTGGGAGGAACGGGAGGTTAGAGAAACAGATTAGAGGATTTGGGTGGATATTTCTTTCTTTATTTTCATTCATTACTTTGGTTTTCTTTGATTATCCAGATAATACAAAGACGGATATCCGGATTTCGCTTAGTCCATCACCGATTCACCATATAGCACCGGGCCTGCCATCGTAGGCACGGTCCAAGACGACGGCCAAATGGGCGGGCGTGCACTGGCGGGCGGAAAAAGTTGAAAACTTTTCTATAAATAGAGGATCATCCGGCCTCCATTTCCCACAACTCAAACCTCACTCTCATCTCTATTTAGAAAATTTGTGAGAAATTTGTGGGAAATTCTGAAAATTCAAAAAACTTAAAGTAATTTTCGGAGAACTGCAGAAAAGGTAATAGTGCTGTCTTATTTCAATTTTTTATATTATTTTTTGATTGAATAATATTTTAATTAATTAATTTTTATTTCAATTTACAGTTAATTCAATGGATAATTATGATTTTCAACTCTCCGAATTCGGGCTCACGGCGGAGGATATGCAATCCTTTCAAAAAGGATATCCATCTGCGGAAGGTCCACCTTCAGAACAAAATGTAGAGGCGAAGAAAGCGCCGGTCCGTAGCGAGGTCCAATCGATCCATCTTCTGAGGTGCATCGACAACCCACAAAGACGGGTTCAAAAGATCAAGAGCTACTACGTGGAATGATTTACGGAAGTTTAGGACCGATGAAGAAGGAAATTCAGTGAGCTATGCTGTTTGTAAAATTTGTGGTAATAAATTATCTGCAAAATCTACAGGTGGGACGAGACACCTACAACGACACGCTGCAAGCTGCAAAAAAGTCAGGGAATACAACCGCGCCAAACACAACTGCAATATAACCCCGACGGCTCGGTATGTAATTGGGAGTATAACCCGGATGTAGCCCATGAATCCCTTTGTAGATTAATTGCTTCTCAAGATTTATCTTTAAATTTTAGTGCGTCTCCTACTTTTTAAAAATATATTAGAACTGCTCATAACCCTCGATTTAGCGTTGCATCTAGGCAAACTACAACTAGAGATTTAATTAAATATTATAACAACTGTCGTGAAAAATGAAAGGAATGTTTAATACTTGTACATTTTCTATTGCTTTGACATCAGACATATGGAGTGGTAGAGCTAGGGAGGATTATATTAGTGTTATTGCTCATTATGTTAATGATGATTGGATAATGGAAAAAAGAATTATAGGATTTAAATTAATTAATGTTGCACATTTCATTATTAAAGTTGTAGAAGATTTTGGCCTCATAAGATTTTTCTATAACTTTAGATAATGCAGCTGCAAACACTAAGGCTATGAAAATTCTTACTCCTTTGTTTAATACTTATGCACAATCTTTCTTATTGCATCAACGTTGTGCTTGTCATATTATTAATCTTATTGTTAAATGTGGTTTAAAAAGATTAAAAGCTTGTATTGATTTTTTTAGAGATACAATTTCATTTATTAATTGTTCTAACCACAGAATAGCTGCATATAAGAGTTTTTGCGTAGCAATGAATGTCCGCCTAGAAAATTTGGCTTAGACATGCTCGAGATGGAACTCCACTTACCTTATGCTTAAACATATATTGCCATATAAGAGTACATTATCAGCAATCTCGTAGCTCCTCCAAAGAGAACCCAAGTTAGAGACCTTGAACTTACTGAGAACGATTGGATTGTTGGTGAAAAAATATTTTCTTTTTTAGAACTTTTTCATAAGGCTACACTTTGTCTTTCTGGAGTATACTACCCAACATCTCCTCTAATTATTCATAATATTCTTGAAATTGCCACTCACCTGAAAGCTTTTGAAGATGATCCTGAATTTCGAGAAGCCGTATTTGCCATAAAAACTAAGTTTTTAAAATATCGGAGGGAAATTCCTATTTTATATTCATTTGCCTTTATTTTGGATCCTAGGGCTAAACTTCAAGGATTTTCAAATGTAGTACAACTTTTAAGTGAGGCTACTGCGATAAATTACAAGATATATATAATAAATATGAAAATAAATTTAGATCTGTGCATTTGGAAAGACCTCAAGTAATCCCTAACACCTCTGCGGGGACTATGCAATGGAGCAAGATATTTGGTTCTTCTTCTCGTAGTTCTCATGCAGGTACACATCAGTCTGGAGGAGCAAGGCGACAAAGCACCGGAGATCTATCAAGCTATCTCAACAAAGGAGTGCGACTTTGAGCAAGAGTTGAATATCCTCTCCTCGGTGGCAAAACCATAACATATCCAAGGCTACCTTATTAGTACATGTGTTGGCTGTCCATCTCTCTACGCAACTATCAAGCCAAGTCCATTATCCTTATGACCCTTAATAACAAGGGACTCAACATACTACCCAAAATACAGACTTAGAAGAATCTTTCGATAATTTGTATTTAGATACCAATGAATAGGATTTTTGATATTTTTCTTCAGATATACTTACTAGTGAGCTTTATAGGCTGTACTCTTTTTTCTTTACTAAGGTTTTCTCAAATTGAGTTTTCACTTGGTAAAGTTTTTAACGAGGCAACCATGTAATGTCATTTAACAAGTTAATAAAGCTCATTATATCATTGATAATAATTATCTTGATGATTAACATTATCTATAATTTTTTTTATATTTTTTTACAATTTTTCTCAATTTTTTTACAATTTTCCACTACATTTTTGGGTTTTAAATTTCCGTCATCTTGGGCCCAATCGACACGTGGTGCCACGCACGCCGTTTATTAGCTGGGCCTAAACGGGTTGTGCCACATCCGGGCCTGTGCCGTGCCGGCCCGGCCCGGCCCAGTGGCCAGCTATAGTTCACCACAAGTCTGCAACACAAGCCTCCATTATTCATTAGGGTTCCTGGCTTCCTAAATCCTGTCGACCGCTCGGCAGCCATCTCACCGCCACACCCACACGGCCTTCATCGAATCCGCCCACTCTGCCTCCGTCGACGGCCATATCAACTACATCTGCCTCTGCTGGCAGCCATCTCACCCGCCTTCGTCGGCTGCCTTGCAATTGCGGCATCTTGTGGTATTGCTACCTCGAGGGTTCCCCTGCGGCTTCGCCGGCCCCCCTCAAGGCCCAGTGCCTCCGTTGGATACAATCGTGGCCACTTTCCCTCACCGCCACCACCTCATCACTCACCGTTATGTCGCTCTAGCCTCCAGATGCTTAGTGGTAAGCGGTAGCTCTAGATGCAAATGCACCCACTTAATATAATTGCCTTATGAGTTATGAATCCATTCTTTTCTAGACAAGTTATGTTGATTTGGTATCCAAACACCAAACCAAAAGGGTTTTCTAAATAGTTAGATGAAGTTTATATGGAAATCATAAATAATTTAACAGCGCAAGCTAAAGAAATCAAATTGCTACAATGTCCATGATCATTAAGCTGATTTATACTAGGATCAAACCTTACAGAAGAAATGAAAACAAATATTGTGTCTTTCACGACAGGGTTTAGATGAAGGTGTCCATGTCTCAAAATCATGTATCCCCATTGTCCACATAGTTACATAAATGCCTCTTTCTTTGTTGTAATATTACACAGTGTACTAATTACTTTAACTAAATAGTTCAATAGCAAAATATGCTAGTATTTCTTCCATAGATTTGTATTTCCCTAGTCTTTTAGGATGTTTTGTAACATTGTTCACTCATAGGCAATACTGATTACCAAGTTGGATGTTTTATAACTAATATGCATCATTTTTGCAGGTTTTGGGCAATTAGCTAAGGATGAAGACTTGTATGATCAAGCCATTTGGAAATTATCTTAATCGCGTAGTGAATATAGTTAGTTATATTCAGACTATCTTTGTAACTTGTAGAAGGTGCATGCCTCATTGATATCTTATGTATTCCCTCCACTATGTTGTGCTAGATTTGTGATGGACTCTAGTCACTCTGCAAGTGCTAGTAGCATGGCAATTGTAAGCAATACATCTCTTGCTTTGCCAATGCCATAGCCACCTTCCACTGCTACAAATGTTTCTGATCCAGCTGCTGATGCATTGGTGCCAAGGAATGAGGTTGATTTGACTGGTGCACTGGTACTAAGACCGACATTCCTGCTCTTGCTTGGAAGAGAGCAAAGAAGTGCACCTCTCATGTTTGGGAGAACTACACAAAATATGAGATAAAGAAGAAAGGACCAAATGGCAAGATGATTACAAAGCATTGGGCCAGATGCAACAAGTGCAAGTATGAATCTTGTTGTGAGAGTGTGAGAGGCACATCAATCTTTCGGAATCACTTGTTGAACGAGCACCAAATCAAGGGAGGTTAATAGTTAAAATTGAATAAGAGTGGAGACGACAACAACACTACATCTATTGAGACTTATAGGTATAATGAGGCTGACAGTTTGAAAAAATTTTATTTGGCAATTATCATGCATAAATATCCCTTTAATATTGTTGAGCATGAGTACTTTGTGGAGTTTATTAAGTTTTTATGCTCTACTTTTCCAATTAAGAGTCACACTATTGTTAGAAAAGACATATTGAGTATCTTTGTAGAGGCAAAAAAGAAATTGTATGAGTACTTCAAAACACTATCATGTCGCTTTAGCACAATCATGGATATGTGGACATCAAACCAAAATAAAGGTTACATGTGCATCACTGTTCATTGGATAGATGACAGTTGGTGCATGCAAAAAAAAGAATTATTACGTTCATGCATGTAGAAGGGCATCATTCGGGAAAGAACTTGTGCGCACAGTTTTACGAAGCATAATTGACTGGAATCTTGATAAGAGATTACTTGTACTTACTTTGGATAATGCATCAACCAATGATATATGTGCTAATGGGGTAGTACACAACAAGTTGGAGGATGAGGAGAGTGATGATGATATTGACGCAAACCTTGAAAAGTACTTGCATGGCAGTAGTACCTTAGCCCAATGTACGAAAACTGAGTTGGAAATGTATATCAAGCAACCACTAGTGCATTGGCCAAAGAAAGACAAAAAGAAATTTGATGTTTTGGCATGGTTGGAAAGTGAAGCAACTTGAGCTCCCTATTCTCTCCACACTTACTTGAGATGTCTTATCTATTCAAGTGTCCACTGTTGCTTCGGAGTCAGTATTTAGTGTTGGTGGACAAATTATTGATCCATTTCGTAGTCGTCTAGATCCCGATGTCATGCAAGCCTTGATTTGTACCAAAGATTGGACTGCGGCATCGAGGAAAGGTAATGTTAAGTTTTGCACTTGTGCTTTATTAGTTTATGTGCATTTAGTGTTGGTGGACAAATTTCATGAATGTTTTGATAAAATAAACTATTTATGTGTTCTCATTGATTTTAGATGTACAATTTAAGGGATTTTCATGTTCCGATAAATATTCATGATCGTATTCGTTTTGATTTGTATTCGCCGATGTTTAATCTCATGTGAGCTTTTCTCTCTTAGTGATTTAGCCATACTATTTTGTTTAAACGTTAGTTTCATTCGATATTATTCGTTGGCGTAACTATTGTCTGTGCATTTGTATTTATATTCGAGGTATTCGAACTATTCATATCATGTTGTGCATCCGGACTAGGTTATGAATAAAAGAAAACATATACGATAGAGATATTATCCATCTGTATTCGATCCGTTTGCATCTCTAGGAGAGCATCATATGTGATCCTTGCGTCTCCCTGCGTGGTTTTAAGCAGTACAAGCTGATCACTTGAGGATCAAGCCCATTTTGATTTCCAAGGGAGCCTTTGGAAACTCAAAGGCCCAAAGAAACTAGTATTAATTTGACCGAAGAAACTATGCGGTGGAAGCACAAGAACCCGAGGTTGCAGGAATGGTCTGCATCGGACTTGGCCCGCTAGCAAAACCTTGGTTGGCTTAATCTTGCTGTTCGTCCAGTCTTCCCGCAACGCAAAACTGGGCTCTGAAGTCTTCAGGATGTAGGCCACATCATAAGAAGTAGAATCTGCAGATCGACAAGACCTGAAATACGACGCGGCTACTGAAGCTTTATTCTTTTCCTGCCTGACCAGAAGTTCCAAATCCAGGTTCAACGCGATCAGCTATTCTGTATGTCAAGTATGAATGCGCTGCACCTGAAGTTGGATGCGCAGAATTGACATCTATAAACAACTGACCTGGTTAAATGCACGTGATTTGTTTTTTTTATTGCCAAAAATGGCCACATTAACACACGTGTTGCTTCGGAAATTATATACTGTCGAGGAAGAAGACCTGTTTATGAAAAAACTAAATTAGTAATAGATGTTCCAGATGCATCAGGAGTTTACAAATGAAATCCACATTGTAAGTACGGCAGCTTGTGGAATCTAGAATTTTCTAGTGCACATTGTTGCCCTTTTTATTTTAGTTTTTTTCTATTTTGCATTGTAGTGCTTTTCTACGTGTCTTGTGTCCATTTGATGAAAATTGGGACAATATAGAACTCTCAAACGGCTTTGTTTGTACTCGACTTATATATATATATATATATATATATATATATATATATGTGTGTGTGTGTAAAGTTTTGTAGGAAAGAAAGAACCTAGTAATTACCTCATTAATCAATAGAAAGAAAAAAGATAATAATCTGCAGTTCTACAATACTTATCTTAGTGGGTCATATTATAACAGTATAGATTAATCAGATATAGATATTGTAGTGGCTATAGCTACATAACAAATACAACTATATCTTCAATCATGGGGATTGTAATTTTATAGAAATAAAACTTTATGTTCAAATATAAACATATATGCCATTGTATTTAGCCATGTAGTTGTGTGGGTAATTCAGCTAGTTTTATAGAAATATTTCTAACCCAAAAGCAAGAGAAATAACCTCCATATTTTACATAAGGGAAAATCGCAAATACCCCTATAAATAAGTCGGAGTTTGATTTACCTCTTACAAGTACTCTTATGTTTTTGTGGCACATGCCCTCCCTCCTAACACCCCAAACACACATGTGCATGGCTGTTTGAAATGCCCTCTTACGCAACTTAGCCCTACAAAACACGTTGGAATGACTCGGACCAATTAACCTGGCACGCAGTGGAGTCTATGTCTACAGAAAATCTCTGAAATAAAGAAAAACTCTGTCTGACTTCTGATAGGATATGTGCAATTAATTTTCCTTTTACATAAAGAAAAACTTTCTACATGCGTTACATTGCCCATTATAGGGGAGATATATATAACGCTCAATCTCACCCGAAGAGTTGCACATGCGACTTGCGCTGATGCCCCCAAACCAAATACGTACTGGCCGTGGTACTTCACAGCATCACTAGCAGTGCCCGTTCAAATGTACTGGCAAATGTTTCAACATTGTTGGCAGGAACAACCAAACAGCCAACCGGAAACCTTCCCTTTCTCATGTTGTTTCGGACGAAATAATGTCCTTCCAAAAATGAAGTTGGAAAAAAAAAATCAAGGGTGTTACGTGTGAACTGGGTGATTTTTATTTGGACTTTTTTTTGGATACTCTAATATGACCTTATTCAGTTTCTGCTATTTTGGTCCTCTCAAAGTGGGGCTTAGCTAGCTTCAAATTAATAAGTGGCAGGCAGTAGAAACTTGAAAGTTACACGATCGAGGCAGTAGAAACTGGTAATTTAATTAAGGTGCGCTGCTGATCATGTGTGATAATGAAGCTTCATAAGAACGTACGCACAATCTCTAGATGGTCAAGAGTACAAAAATGCATTTCGAGTTTTTTGCCTTTGCGCAGCTGGAATGCACGCATGGAAAGTCAGATTTATTTAGTAGTACGTACGAAGTTTTTGGCTCTACCCTCCCGCAGGGAACAAAAATTAGACAGATCAAAACAACTAACTACTCCCTCCGTTCTTTGTTAAATATCATTTTAGCATGCGTGCTGTCGACCTTTTTAAATTTTAGCCACTAATGCATACAAAAATATTTGTATTTTTCATGCCAAAACGATATCACTAGATTTATTATAAAAAATATTTTCAAACGATTGACCTTTTAATATTTCTTACACTAACATACAATTAGAAAAAATAATGTTCAAAGGTTTATTGGAAACCGAGTCGAACAAAAGAACGGAGGCTGTAGCTTCCAGCGCGTGTTAGCTAGGGAGCAGGGAAAGGGTTCAAAACTGCGGTCAAGCATGTCAAGGCAAGTTGCACGCATGTTCTGCCTTCCAGTTCGTAATTTTGGTGCGGTTCTAAGGGACTCCTCGGTTGTTGTTTCCCAGCTCTTGTTCTCCACAAGTCGTACATGCATGGCGCGATTCAAACTTGACAACCGGCCGTACGTGCACGTTCGTACGCGTTCTCATGGTCGTCGTGACAGTAGCCCTGCAAAAATACGCAGACCCAACTCCATGCTCGTACGTACGGTCAGCTTGCATGCATGTGCCTGCCTTTGATCGGTTAGACGAATCTTAACGGGCGTTTCTGAAAAATAAATAAGAAGCGCCAGAACGAGACTAGGTAGGTATACGCACGAAGTGCAAATAGTAAGACATGTATAATGGTATAGATCACACTTTGCAGCAGGTAAATTGATTGATGTTTCACTTTGCATCAAGCTTAATAGTTTCATTTTTGCACTAGGGTGTTTCAAAATGACTTTCGCTTAACACTAGTCAGCTATTTTTGGTCCAAACCGGTGCATCTCCCGACAAGTGAGCCACTCGTCCACGCTGGATCTCCACATGTGTTGTGATGTAGTGCCCCTCCACATCAGCAGGGAAAGCTGGCGATGGAGAGGTGGCGTGGCTTGGAGGTTGGGCAAAGTGCAATTTACTCTAAAAACAAATACTACAATGTATAGTTTCTAATGTGTCTATGAACGGTCTATTGAGGGGCATCCATACAACAGTAAGAAAACGTGAGGAGTATAGATAACATCCGTACAACAGTAAGAAAATCATTCGTAAAGGCCTTATTTCTTACCTATGGACTATCTAGATGGTATCTTTCACTCTTCTTATTCTCTATCGTCCATATTATTACAAATCTTACACAACGATTTATAAGTAGCCGATGTCAGCCATTCTTCATGCCTAAAAATAACACCACCTAGTTGTCCTACGGCTTCCAGCAATTAACGATAACATGCAAAGCAAATGCATTTTATATACTCCATCGATGGCATGCAAAAAACAGAATCCAGTTATAATTCTCCTGGTTGGACGTACAGGTAAGCCAGCCACACACCAGTGGCGTCACCATCCAATTCCTATTGACAAATCCCACTGCGTAGCTAGTGCACACACACGCGTAGTACTCCCATCTTTTTCCGTGATCCAAAACCATCTGCAAAACCGACCGTAGCCCCGCTTGTTTCAGACTTTTTAGTTTCTATTTTTAGTTTCTGCTTTTTTCACTATTTAGTATTTTATTTTTTTTTGAATTTTTTATATATATTTTAGGTTTTTTTGTATTTTCTTTTTTCCTGTATTCCTTGGGATTGTCCCTAATGGATTAACATGTTTTTTTTTTCTATTTTTACATTTTTTAAAATTAATTATGCCCAAAAAGTCAAATCAACTACAGTAAAAAAACCAACTACAGTGAAATTTCAGCCAAAAGTCAAAAACCATCGCTAAAACGAGTGCCTTTATGATTTCTATGCAACACACCGCGCGCCCCGGCCTATATATACACGTCCAAGCCAAAACCTAAACTCCTCACACTACAACACTTCGCAGGAGCTTGCGCAGTTGTACTATTAGAAGAGGAGATCGATCCCGGCTTAGCTAGATCAATCTCACCGTAGATTTAGAGCGGGGTGGTTCCTGATCAGTTGAGATATAGTGTACTGCAGCAAAGAGCATAGCTAGGTAGGGCACCATGATTACGGGCTCGGCCGTGTACCAGGTCGTTGAGGCGATGGCGCCGCTGTACACGGCGGCGGTGCTGGGGTACGCGTCGGTGCGGTGGCTCAAGGCCTTCTCCGACGAGCAGTGCGCGGGTATCAACCACTTCGTCGCGCTGTACGCCGTGCCGGTGCTCATCTTCCACATGGTCTCCACCAACGACCCCTACAACATGAACGGCCGCCTCATCGCCGCCGACACGCTGCAGAAGGCGGTCATGCTGCTCGGCCTCATGGCGTGGGCGCGCTGGTCCAGCTCGCGCCGCCGGGGCGGAGGCGGCGCGGTGGCGGCGGCGTCGACCCCGCTGCAGTGGGTGGTGACCGCCTTCTCCGTGGCGGCGCTGCCCAACACCATCATCATGGGCGTGCCGCTCCTCAATGGTATGTACGGGGCGGTGTCCAAGGACCTCATGCAGCAGATCGTTGTGATGCAGTTCTGCGTCTGGTACAACGTCATCATCTTCCTCTACGAGTACATGGCGGCCCGGCGCGCCGCGGCGGCGCGGCATGGCAGCGCCAAGATCAGCCCTGCATCGGCGGTGGCGGCGGCGGCGGAGAAAGGCGCCAGTGATGCAAACGGCGAAGCCGATGTCACGGCCGAGCGGACTCACGAAGTGGCAGTAAACATTGAAATCACGGAGGTGGCGGCGGCGCCCACACCAGCACGAGATGGCGTGGCCGACGAGACGACGACGACGGTCGCGAAGGATGTGAGCACCGGTGACGATGGTGCGGTGGAAGCAGAGGAGGCCTCACCGCCCGCGCCCTCGCCGGCGCCGTCGGTGAGCCACGTCGTCTGGATGGCAGGGAAGAAGCTTCTGCAGATTCCAAATACCTATGCAAGCTTCCTCGGCCTCATCTGGGCTCTAATCGCATACAAGTACGTCCCTTTCGTTCACATTTCATACCTCGTACGGTACTAGCTAGTTGTATACTTACACTTGCACAGTTAAGTACTTGTACTTAATCAGTAACATCTCTCTCTCGCTCGCTCTCTCTCGTGGACGTGTGTATTTGTTTTCGCAGATGCGGATTCAGCATGCCAAAAATTGTCGACGACTCTCTGTCCACCATTCACACGACAGCCGTTGGCCTAAGCATGTTCGCTTCAGGTCCGTAAATGTGTCCGTAAACATTATTTAACTCACCATTTGTTAATGCAAATCAACATATATATTCTCTCGTGCGTTGCAGGGACGTTCATAGCGCGGCAGTCACGGTTCGTTCCGTGCGGCTATACGATCGCATCGATTTCGATGGTCCTCAAGTTTCTGATCGGCCCGGTGGTGATGCTGCTCGCCTCGCTCGTCATCGGCATGCACGGCACCCTTCTGCACATTGCTGTTGTGCAGGTAATAACTAAGCGCACACACGCAAATTCTTTTTTTTTTCTGATGGAAGTTAAGTTAAGCAGAGCACACGACAAGCTGTGCAAGTGCATAGTATACCAACTACACGAGCATCGAGAACGTGACATGAATGAAACCATGCACACGTTCCCAGTAAGGACGACTACGACATTTGCTTGATCCCTTTCTTGAGAGATTTGCCTAGCCAACCATTTCGGTTGCACGTATGTAACAGAAAAGGTTCAGTGAAAGATGATTGTACACGTCTGTAGTGAGCCGTCAGGCAAGGAAAGTCAGCTCTAAGCAGTACTTTCCAGTATAGTACGGCGTCCCCATTCGATGGAATTTTGGACACATGTAACATATTTGATCTTTACAATTCCAAAAATAGCCTCTAGAACTCAAAAATTCCAAATATAGCCCCCTGTCCGACCGCGCGACTACCCGGTGTTGACACGTGTGCAGTGGTGCGCCCGGGGAGCGCACCACCTACTGTTCATAGAGTGGTGGTGCGCCCGGGGAGCGCACCACCCACTGTTCATAGAGTGGTGGTGCGCCCGGGGAGCGCACCACCCACTATTCATCCCCCGTATTATTTTTTATATTAAATTATAGTTTTTATTTGAAATCTTTTGTAATTAGATAATTTAAAAAAAATTGTCCCTAATTTATTTGTATAGTGTGAACGAATATAATTTTCGTCCTAAATTGTTTATTTGTACAGTGTGTATGAATTTAATTTTTATTTGTATAGTGTGCATGAATTTAATTTTTGTCAAAATATTTATTTGTGCACACTATACAAATAAATAATTTACGGACAAAAATTAAATTCGTGCACACTGCATAAATAAATAATTTAGAACGAAAATCAAATTCATGCACACTGTACAAATTATTATTTAGGATGAAAATTATATTCGTCCACACTGTACAAATAAATTATTTACAAACAAAAATTAAATTCATGCACACTGTACAAATAAATTATTTATAATGAAAATTATATTCGTCCACATTGTACAAATAAATTACGGACAAAATTTTTTAAATTATCTAATTACAAAAGATTTCAAATAAAAACTATAATTTAATGTAAAAAATAATACGGGAGACGAACAGTGGGTGGTGCGCTCCCCGGGCGCACCACCACTCTGTGAACAGTGGGTGGTGCGCTCCCCGGGCGCACCACCACTCTGTGAACAGTGGGTGGTGCGCTCCCCGGGCGCACCACCGCATAACAGGGGGCTATATTTGGAATTTTTGGGTTCTAGAGGCTATTTTTGGAATTTTAAAAATCATATATGTTATATGTGTCTAAATTTCCATTCGATGTGTGTCATCTGTCTTGCTAGTATCTCAAGGTTGACCTGGTACCCATAATTTTTCTATCTTTTCTTGGTTGGAAGTACCACGGTAGAAGGGCGGCTGTCCTGGCAAATCAAGATAAAAAAAAAGGTTGGAAACAGAGAGCAAAACAGAAAAATAACACGGGCCGCAGGATAGCAACAAGAAGCCGTACACGCAGAAGCCCTAAATAAGTTTGTTTATTGAGTAACAACACGCATGAGGAAAAAAAATCAAAGTATATTTCTCTGATCACAGCTTTCACATGCATGCATATGTTATATTGACAGGCGGCTCTCCCCTTGGCCGTGACTTCGTTCGTGTACGCCGAAGAGTACAAGGTCCACGCAGACATCATGAGCACAGGGTTTGTCTCTACCAGATACTGTCAACTTACTACTAGCAGAATCTCTCTCACTGGTTTCTGTGAATGCCATCTGACTGTACCTTGTTTTGTGTTTTGCAGGGTTATTCTTGGGATATTTATATCACTCCCTGTTACCATTGTGTACTACATTGTGTTAGGGCTGTGATGGAGATATCTAGATTCATTAAGCCAAGGCAGGAGTTGCATGTGCATACAAAGAAGACAGGATACACATAGTAATGGAGGAGGACAACTGGAAATGCCTGGATAGATAGCTACCACAAGATGTAAAAATATTGTGGCTCCTGCAATGTTGCCGAAATAAGATTAATCGCTAGAAAGTAGTATATATGTTAATTTGTTTGTTGAAAATTTTCAGTGTACATCAAGTATACAGAGGCGAAGTTCTAACTTGCTATGAACAAGATATTTGCCATTGAATAAAGCTAGCCTCTTGTAATTTTGTGGCCGGAATTCTCATGAGTTGTGAGCAAAGTCCTTCGATGTCGTGAATAAAGAATCTCGAACACTGTTTGAGCTTTGAACAGGTAAGGTCGGCCGGCGAGAAATTTTGATTTGCAAGACTAATTATAACACCCCCGATTTTTTTACATAGACATATTTTGAAGTATAGGAATGACGTGTGCAACGCTCGCGTCCCTAGACGGCGACATTGCCTACATCCCTTTGCCAAGACGCCTACCAGCTCTCCTCCTTAAGCAATACTAAGGCACCGCTCCACCAAACTTTTTTCCAACGGCAGCGTTCAACGTTATCTTCTGAGCTACTGTAGCATTTTTGTCTTTTTCTTATTTTTTAGAATTTTTATGTTTTATTTTTTCTCGTATTCCTTTGTATTGTCCGTGATAAGTTAGCATGCCACTTTTATTTTTATATTTTTTAAATTTTAATTATGTCCAATAAGCCAATTCGATTCTGATAAAAAATCGCCACCATTCTGATGAAATTTCAAATGAAGCCATCGCTATTCCAAACGCCCCCTAACTGCTCTGGTCTCTTTGGTTGATAGCTTTTGACAATGCTCATGATTTTTGTATGTATTTTTTAATATGGTAGCGAACAATGAAGACGTCGATGTGGATGATGCACACAATTTGAAGTTCAAACAATCATTTAGAGAAGCAGTTTCAAAAGGCCGCTGAAAAATCTGTCCCGTTTGAAGCCGATGCCAAAAGCCACAAAACCAAAAAGAACACGGTGTTATGTTATCCAGCCGAGTCTCAAATCACCTCATAAGAAATCCACTGGCCCTGGCATTCTAGCAACTAGCAAGGTGGCTAAATGATATAACTTATATGTTTAAAAATATATTTATGTATCTTATAAGTTATTTAGGATTTTAATACATTATAAACATTGAAAATGGTAATAGAAGCTTGAAGAAAAATACAACTTGAAGAATGTAATTGAAGTATGAGCTTGATGGGTTGAGATTCTAAAAACATAAACACTCTCTGTCATGCATAGATCATATAGCTACATACCTATATTCTTCCTCCATTAGTTACTCTTTTTCAAAATGTATATGTGCACATGTACCTCTATTTAATCTGAAAGCAATACATTGATTATATGTGTGGTAATCTTACTATTTTATATGGTATTAGAGTATATTACACACGCATACATCAATGCACTATGGCGTGACCTACTTGAACTTATAATCCTTCACACGCCGTCTGCCTCACCGAACCAGGTTTCTTCTATCTCTACTCACTATCACAACTTTTTTGTTTGAATCTCCAGTAGCACATATAATTATTGATCGATACATCTTAACTGTTACTAATTCCAATACAATCGCTTAGTTGCTACCCATTCCAATACAATACTCTACCACATAGTTCTCTCAGTTATTGATTAATGCTGACCGTTGCAATATCAAATATGCATACACGTGCAACTGACATTGATCCTTGCCAGGGACACATGCCACGCTCTCTTGAATAGCCCTAAGCCTATTTACTATAGTTGCGCCATATCTACTTTAAGCTTTTTGCTCCTCTACTTTTATACGTCCATGCTTCTATTTGTATATGATGGAGATATGCCCTAGAGATAATAATAGAGATGATTCTGTTTATTATGTTAATGATTATTGGATAATTTATCTTGTTCCTTGAATAACATCGTCAATATTTATTATCAAGTGTGTGACTTGATTGTGAAACTCTATATTACTACGATGATTATTCTTAGATGATCCCTAGTCAAACATATGAGGACACATATTAATAGACTAGCATATGTATTGGTTGATAACCATGTTTCACAGATCATAGATATAAAATATTAAACCAATAATATGGACACATGTTAGCAAACATGGGGTTGGATCGACCCACCATGAAACACTGCGAGAATGTTGCATTCTTACCGTCATCAGTTGGTTTCATTCACAAAGCGTATGCTATGTCCTTAAGACTTGAGATCGTCGCATGTACTTAAGATGCATAATGACTGACTTAGGGGTTGCCAAACACTACTCCGTAACTGGGTAGTCATAAATGTAGTTTTCGGATTTTGTTATGATGCATGCATTGAGGCATGGTCGATCAAGATAGGATTTGCCCCTCCAAGCAACAGGAGAGATATCTCTAGGCCTCTCGAGTGATTGGATTCCAGAAATGCATGGCCATGCTATTCACGGTTAAAGAGTTAACCGTAGTCGGGAATTCAAGTCACATAATCGAGAAAGAGTGGTTGAGCTAACCAAACAAGGATGACACGTACTCGCCTTGAGTTTAACCGATATCGTGAGGCAAAGGGAAATACATAAGTTTTGTTGAGGTTTGTCCGATATGATCTTTGCATATACTTAGGAGTCGGTATGTCTTGCTAAGGGGCAGCTGCCGATTAATGGACGAGTAGGAGTACTTGGGCTATGTCTAAGTGTATGTGAACCTATAGGGTCGCACACTTAAAGGGCTAGGACTTAATTCATCGGGCTATGTCTAAGTGTATGTGAACCTATAGGGTCGCACACTTAAAGGGCTGGGACTTAATTCGGATAGTGATCCGAATTCTTATGGGCCATGAGTTCCTAATGGGCCTCCAGTTCAAGACCCATTATGATGGATGCCTATAAATAGAGGGGAGGTGGCATAGGGTTTGCCAAGAGAATTTAGGAATTCCCGAAACCCTAGTTGCCACACCATCCCCATCTAATACCGCGCCGCTGGCGCTAGCACTCCGGCGCGTGGTGTTCCTGCCCCGTACGTGTGGATACCTTGGAGGTGTTGATGCGAAGCTTCAACACTAGGACGATCCGCAACTTGTGACGAACGCAAGGACTTGAAGGAGGAGACGTTCTGCAAGAACGACTACAACTGCATCAATGCGCTACATCGACTCTACTTCCGCTACGAGTCTGCGTGTCTAGAGGTAATCCCGTGATCTATTACTAGAGGAGGTCCCTTTTACGCGGTAGAATTTTTGAAATTATGCTTGCATAGCCTACCCGTAGATCTTCAATATAGATGCATGCATATATACACACACATGCATGATGTTATATGTGCTCGATGTCCCTCTTCTCCCATGTCGATCGTTGCTCTTCTTTAACATTAGCCACCTCAACGCAATGACTTCCTCACTAATCACAATGATCTAGCATCTTCACATATGTTGGTATGTCTACTTTAGGCCCTGTCTAACTATACGAAGAATCTTCTTGCCACCATAGGTGATGTCGTGCCCTTACCAGCGATGACACGCTCCTAACTACCTGAAGGCCCCATATTGTTATAACTCATGTTCAATGCAAAACTTTATTTTCTCTTTGTCAAAGCTTCCCTATTATCAAGCTTATCAGAATATTGACTTTTTCAACGATGCTGACACTCACTACTCATCGTTGTGGCCTTTGATTCATTTGACTCCGGTCTTTCTCTTCAACGACTTTGGTGAGTAACACAACATTATCCGTATCAAACGGCTAAGGTGTGCAACACAACATTGTCCTCATCTCCCTTGCCATCGTCTTAACTCTTCGCTTCTTGGTGGGTCAATGTCTTCTAGTTGGATCTCCTCCAACACCATTCGTGCTTTTCTTATAATAACTTTTTTGTTATTGAAAATTTTAGTTGTTTTTATTGGAGTTCGTATACAAATCAAATTGCTAGTTGTACTTAATTTATATTAAATTTTAGTTATTTAGGTATTGTACTTTGCACTTGTATGAAAATTAAATTGTAAATTCTATTTTGTTTGTACTCCGAATTTCAATTATTTTTTGTTAAAATTTGTATACAAATTCAATTGTTATTTTTTATTTAACTTTTATATGAAATTATAATTATTTAGGTATTTCACTTTGGAATTCGTATCAAAATTAAATTGCTAATTGTATTACGTTTTTATTCCAAATTTTAATTATTTTTGTTGGAATTTGGGTACAAATCTAATAACTAATATTTGTTTAATTTTTATTTGAAATTATATTTACTTAGGAATTCGCATTGAAACCAAATTGCTAATTTTATTTACTTTTTTATGAATTTTAGTTATTTAAGCATTTTGCTTTGGAATTGTGTGGAAATCAAATTATAAGTTTTATTTTGTTTTCTTTTTTGAATTTCAATTTTATTTGTTGGAATTCATATGTAAATCTAATTTCTAATTTTTGTTTAATTTTTAATGCAATTTACAATTATTTTAAGATTTTAATTTGAAATTTGTATCATAATCAAATTGCTAATTATATGTAATTTTTTATTAAGAATTGTAGTATTTTCTAAAATTCGTATACAAATCTAGTTGTTAATTTTTTATTTTAAATTATTTTTATTTACTTTTACTTAGAAATTTGTATGAAAATTAAATTACTAATTTTATTTTATTTGTTATTTTAAATTTTAGTTATTTTTAGATTATACTTGACATGAATTTTTTTAATTTAGACCGTTATAATTTTGATCCATCACGATCAACGGTGCGGATCTTTTCTCTTTTCTTTGATTAATATGAAAATTTCTACTCTTTGAGAGTAAGCTTGGTTGCTTCTTTTGCCATTGTTTTAATAATATAATAGACAAGCAAAAAGCTGACGTACATACGTAGTATTTGATGGCAATTCCGCACACACCTCGCCGCGCGCAGAATGGCACTTCCACGCCCCAATGATCCCTCCTGCACTTCGTATACTGTCGTCCGTGGCAATGTTAAGAGCATGCACGTATCTGTTTGGTTTCGAAATGTTACTAAACTCAAGTCAGTTGCATTCGAATGCTTGCAGAGTTCCTAATTGAAGTCACCATTTTCAGTCAGTCGTTGCCAAGTTCAGTTCAACCTGTTAGCGATTTGCTGCTTAGATCGACCCCACTAGCCAGCAGCTCATCATTTAATTTGTCCACAGTAGGCAATGCCATGACATAACGCATCATCAACCTGGTGCTGTCAGTGCAGAAGCTAAGCTGACCTATAAAACGAACACCAAGCGAAAGAGAAGAGGGTCATGTACTGCAGGGTTGAGGGACGCTGGTGCTGCTCGTGTCCGTTTGGGACGTCAACATTGTGCGCGTCCTTCTTATATTGGAATTCCTCCTAGTCTATACCTATATAATTACAATATATTAATTGTTTTCTTTTTTACTCTTACTAAAACAGTGATCGTTTTAACTTTTAAAAACTTCAGCTTCTAACTTCAGCTTTTTTTTCACTATTCACTACACTATCCACTAACTCAGTTACAGTAAAAAAAACCAGCTATAGTGAAATTTCAGCTAAAAACCAAAAGCCATCGCTAAAACGATCACCCCCTAATTAGAGGCTTCTCTAGGAGGGCTCACGTTAATTCTAGATATGAAAAATTAGAAATTACCAAATTAATTAGATAAAAAATCTTGAAATTCTTATGTTAATTAGAAAAAAGAAATAATCTTGACCATCCAGTTCTATATGATGATATAATCTACGGCTTGGATTAAGCATTTATGCAAAGGCAACTCGTGTATTAGGTGTTGGACATGAGCACGTCCTTGCAGTATGCATCCGGCTTTGCCTTGGAGCCTGTACCGGAAAATAACGTAGCCTGGCAGGATATACAAGAGGCCGAGTCGAACACTTAAAATCGGGACGACATAAAGGACTGGCTTTACTGGTGGGACCTACAGGAATAATCGGGACGACATGAGAGCAGTCCCAATGGGCATTAATGGTAGTTTCTATCTTCATTAAATAAGAAGTCACCTAAGCAAAAATGCTGACATGGCAGGTCAATAAATAAGGAAAGAGGGAGAAATCAGAGGAAACCGTTTCTTCGTCAGGAAACGGCGTCGGCTCTTGAACCGAGAGAGGAAGAAACTGCAAATTCGCCATTGGGAGGAAACCGATGGTTTCGATAGATGGGGCCCGCGATGGGTGCTCCTCGCCCGGTTGGTCGCGCGCATGGTGCCGCGACCACCGCCGCCGCCCGAGCCGACCGCGCGCCGCCTCTCCCTGCGCGCCGTCTTTGCCGTCCGTCCGGCCGCCGTCTGCGCTGCGCGCGCCAGCGCCAGCGCGCGCGCGCTTCACGCCGCCGCCGGCCGGCCGGTCGCGCCGCCCCATGCGCTCGGGCCTTCTCGCGCGCGCCGTGTCGTGCACGCCGTCGGAGGCGCGCCATCGACCAACCGCTTGCGCCGTCCGCCGCGTGGAGCTGAGCGCCGGCACGGGCATCGCCGGTTGGCGTAGCGCAGGAGCGCGCAGCGCGCGCGCGCGTGGGAGCATGGTGCCGTCGTCCCTCGCGCGCCGTCTTCGCCGTCGCCGCGGCCGCCCGCAGCGCCGCCGCCGCGCACGCGCCGCAGGAGTTGGTATGAAGAAGATGGAGTTGGGAGAGAGAAAGAAAAAAAGGGTAACATTTATTACGCGAAGACATCAGCATTGTGTGAGGTAGTTTCTATAGATAGTTTCTTGCTGACGTGGCTACTATGGAAACTATGCGTAGTTTCTAGTATTGGAACTGCCCTGAGCGCTGTTCACCAATTTCATGCACATTAATGTAACTGTAATTAAGAGACAATGTGACCAAAATATCCTTCAATAACATCTAGGACACTTAATTCACGCATATTAAAGTGATTGTACTTGGGACATATGACCAAAATGCCCTCTAATAAATATCTCAAGCACACAAGACGAGGTAGCAGAATGGTGGGAAAATGGCTATTATTGATAGGATTAGTTTGGAAAATTTTATCTAGGAAAAAACGAAGTGTGAAGTATTTGTCAAATAAAACTTTGGTCCCAAAAGACAAGTATTCTTAAAAAAGATATAGTAAGAAATTGACAAGTGCTCTCCACTCAATTAAGGAAGGGAACGGAGTTTATAGGAGCATTTAAGTATAGCATTGGCAATTTTATCCTCCCAGAAAGAGTGAAGTGAAAATACTGTACTCTGCAAAGCGTTACTGACGGTGACAGGGCCAATAAAGACGGACACATGCGGTTGCAAACGGGAGCACTGGAAGAGCAAAAAGTCAAAACTCATAACACAACGGCTAGAAAAGAAAAGAAAAAGGCAGAGGGGCGTAAAACAAGGCCGGCAACGGACAGATCACATCAAAAAGATACACACAACCGCACCTTTGGCTAGAAACAGTAAACAGCGTGCCAAATCCAGAACAGAGCCAACCAGAGCACGCACGCCACACCAATGCAAGGCTGGCTCAAGCAGCAGCCGTTCCATCCTCTGCTCAACACCGAGTCACTGACTGACTTGAGTACACTGGAGTAGCTCTGTGCAACACTGTCTGATAGTACAGCCACATCACGGCTCTATACCAATCCATGGAACACATGGGTGCCATGGTGGTGGAAATCTGAACTATTTTGGTACTGTTGCGCATAAAAATTCTAATTTTAGCTTTTTTATGAAAAATTTCAAATCTAGCCTCTCTCTCCACCGCACGACTCACCAGGAAGCGACACGTGGCGGAGTCGTGCGGTACCGGACCGCACGACTCACCAAGAAGCGACATGTGGCAATCGTGCGCTCACCGAAAACGTCCAGATTTCATGGTGGTGGACCTGCCACACTTACAGCGCGACAGGGCCATCGTCATTGTCATCGTCGTCGCCGTCGTCTGATTCGCCGTCGTGCTCGCCGTCACTGGAGGTGAGGTGCGCGAGCCAGCAGTTGCCGTGGACGTGGCCGCTGACGCAGACGTAGTACTCGAGGCGGCCCTCGTAGGAGCCCAGCAGCCGCCACGCGCTGCGGGGAGCCAGCCCCGCGGCGACCATGCTCCAGACGCGGGCGCCGCAGTAGGGGCAGCGCACGCGCGTGTCCAGCGCGGCCTGGCGGCCCACCAGGCAGGCCCGCGTCCGCGACCGCGTGAACCCGCGGAACACGCCGCGGTAGGTGCCGACGTCGTCGGCTACGCCGGGCACCGCATGCTCGCAAGGGTCGGACATGTACAGCAGGTCACCCCTGCACCGCCGCGACAGGAAGCTCCGGCCGGACGTCTTGGAGAAGCGCGACACCCGCGTGAAGTGCCCCGGCACGGCCGACCCCGGCGCGCCGCAACAGAAGAAGAGCAGCTTCGCCAGCGCCGGCCACCCGCCGCCAATGCGCCCAGGTGGGGGCGCCCCGGCGCCGCCTCCCACACCCCTCGTGAGCGCGTCCACAATCCGCGGCGCCCGGGAGATGCAGAGCTCCCGCCACAGCACGCGCTCCGCGACGGCGCGCAGCCGCCGGCTGACGCACGCCGCCGTGCACACCGCCTGCGGGTCCCAGTTGATCGACCGGAACACCAGGTACAGCACCTGCTCGTCCAGGATCCCCGTGTTCACACCGCTGGTCCGCGCCGCCCCAATGCCGCTGCTGCGGCCATCCCGATCGCTCGCATTGCCAATGCCGCTCCCGCCGCCGCCGGCGGCGGACGCGCCGCAGAACTGGCGCGTGTTCCGCGTGCCCTCGCTCATTACTTACCCCCACGCTCGTGGTCGCGCGTTATGGCACGGCACGCACTGTACTACCGAGCCGACCGCCGAGATGTCTGTGTATAGGAGCTAACCGGTGGTTGGCAACTGCTGCAAAACTTGGGATCGGCACGTAGGCAGGCAGTAGAGTGTGCAGCGCGCAGGGGGGGACGACATTGGCAGGAGGGCGGCTTATATACACGCGCGGCGGTGGGCACTTCTCGTGCTCCCCGAAAGGCGTGGCGTCGGACCGTCCCGGCCGCCGTGTCGCGGTTACGCGTTTGACAATTGGACCACTCGCGCTTCAAAACCCAACAGTCAGCTCCTCGCTAGCTGGATTGCCAGTGCGACCACAGCTGATTGGGCCGTTCATATCTCTCTCCGTCCAAACATCTCCATCACATTACGGGATACGTACGAAAGTACTGGAGAACTAAGGGCTATTCACGTAAGGATCGATCTCATCTCACGTTGTACAATTAGTGCGGCATCTCAATCATGGCCACCGACTTCCTACCCGAACTGGGTACCGTTTGATACTACTGACAAATATCTGACGTATATGACCCGTTCGTTGCCATTCTCTGGCATGTTCTTTTCAATTTTTTAAAATAATTTTTAATTTTTATTACAATATCTAACTTTTAAACAAAATATTTTTTAAGATAAAATACATAAACCACAGCAAAAAAAAAAACAGAATCTCTATCTTAGGCACCGATCGGTTTACAAAACATTTTAGCGATTTTTTCTTGTAGAAGCATGAAAAACATCAGAGACTTTTGTCACGTAGTGAAATTTTTTTGTTTTTGGTTTTTTGCGTTCCGTTTTTTTTCTCATATTCCTTTGCATTGTCCGCACTAGACTAGCGAGCCGTTTTTATTTTTACATTTTTTAAAATTTAATTATGCTTAACATACAACTTAGCTACAGTATTTTTTCAGCAAAAAACAAAAACTATGCTGTTCTGATCACCCCCTTAGGACGTCCCGTGAGTTGTGACTCCACGTATCAATCAGGCTCACGTCGTGAGTTGTGACTGCTCCTATCAAGCGCGTTATTTAAATCCACTGTCACCTTTAGTATGTCTTTTTTAGTATTTTCAGCTGTAATTTAATTAATTTAATAAATAATAATAGACGAAACAACTCCAAGTTAAACACAAACCGAAAAAACAAGACCTTCGGCGAGGAATCAGGAGCGCGCACGTGTCCTACCGAATCCCGGAGAGATGCCACGGGCGACGCTCGCGGGTGCCGCGTGTCCTCACGGCCTTTTTGCCGTTGATTTCCTGCGGGCACCTGCGCCGCGTCGATTTTTGCCGTTGATTTCTTCGTCATTTTGGTGCGTCAGGTGCCGGCGCGGAGACCGACACGTGCCGGGATACGTGTCCGCGCACGCTTGGGTGGGACACACGTGTCGGCGCGGGAGAGGAGCTCAGGTTTGGTTGGGTGGGGGCGGGGATCGGGCCATCTGGGTGGGCCGTACGTGGCTAGCTCGCTGGCGAGACGCCTGGTCTTTGCTTTAGGCTTTGTTCATTTCATTTCACCGTCCTGTCTCGGTGGGTGCTTTCCTTCCTTTTTCCCCTGCCATTTTAGCTAAACGAGCAAATTGCCACATTGGGTTGGCAATGAGCTGTAAGCTAAGGGTACATCAGTATTGTTGTCGACTGTGTGTCAGAAAATGCTCTAGAGCCTAGACGAAAAGGTCAGGATTAAGGAATGTAGTGTCGCATCGGATCGGAGGGGAAATATCTATTGCTATATCATGGTGATCTCATGCCAGTACTGCACCGCTCATATATGGACTTCCTTGGTGAACAATTTCGAGAATATAAATAAATGCTAGATAATGTGGCCTATAGATGAAAAGGCATTAGCTCCCCATCCTACTTGTGAGGTCACCTATGGTTACAATGAGTAATTGACTTTTAGTTAAAAGTGTCTGTGGAGTTTGAGTTTGGTTTTTAAGAATTTGTAATTTTTAGTTGCTTTATGTTGCTAGCGGTTTGACTGGCCTAGGGCTAGTAGTCAAATTAGTTATGGGAGGTAGGGGTCAGACCGGCCTTTGATTGACGATCTGATCGGCCAAGGAGATATTTGAACGTGCGTTTGTTTGAGTTGAGTTGTCTGGGCGTAAACATAGTATGGGTGTCATTGCTTGTGTGCATATAGGTTTATTGTTTGGTCCTAGGTTTAATATCAATATTTTGGTTGCATATATTTTGCATGATGCATTGCATGGATTAATTGTGACAATTAATGACTTTGTGTATTGCACTGTGCTACGTGACGGTTTGCTTGTTGTTGTTGGTTGTAGGACTTTGGAGATAGGTCATGGTGAGGCATAAGAGGACCGGGACTAGGTATAGGGTGGTGCTGAGATCCAGAACGGTCAGGGCGATATCGAAAATGTTTGAAGCTCATGGAGTGGTTTGAAGCCAAGAAGGCAGGAGACCGGAGCGGAGTTACTGGTGGTGGATATGACGGACAACAGTAAGGTGGACCGGGACTAGGCTTAGAAAGGAGCCGAGGTCCTGTGTGGTCTAGAAAGCTAGGTGCCATCATGCACACGGAGAAGCATGTGGTGCGCCAAGTGACTTAGGTCGTTAGTAAGTGAGAAAAGTTCGGTGGGATCCGGACGCGTGAGAGGCTTGACAGCAAGTCATTGGTTTAAGTGGCATGGGCGAAGCATGGGCGATGCTTCGTGGCAAGGGAAGCGAGAAGCTTTGTGGAAAACGGTAGAGGGGTATTTTGATAAATTGTCTAATACTGAAAAAGTGGCAGTGTGCAAAACCGCAGCGTTGGTTTAAGTGATTTAGGTCATGTATGTACTAGAAATGTGAAGTGGATCAAGTGTGGATTCACTAAGGGGATAATAGATGTAAGCCACTTTGAGAACCGTGCGTGAGAGAGTAAAACCTAATGTTAGGTGGGGTTAATAGGTTATCTCCGTTTTGGCCAAATGAGTGAATCCATTAAATTTTGATTCAGGTTGTGAGGCTATATAAGGGGAGGAGAGGCAAGGGCTAGGGTTTGAGAAAGTTGGTTAAGCTTTTTGGTGGCTAGCTCCTCCTCCTCCCATGTGAGATTAGGGTTCCTTAGGTTGGAGCCTTCTATGTGTGCTTTTGGCTTAGAGCTCTACTATCCAAGCAAGCAATATATCAATCTTTGATCAGCTCTATGAATCCATCATGTTTTGATTGATTTGCTTTTGATTTGTTTGATTTTGATCTCTCATCTTCTTTTTCTTGATCTTGATGTGCCAAGGGTGTAAGAGATGGAGACAATCTTTGAGAATCTATCTCCACTTATCTAGGCATTTTGATAGTAAGTTTATTAAGAAAACTCGGTTTTACTTGATGTGGTCTCAAAGTGTGATTTATTTATCCCAGGGTTTTGATGTGATTTCTATTGTGTTCTTGTTTGCTGGGACGTGTGGAAATACATCTAGACCTATCTTGGTCATTGTTCACCCATGAGCAAATTATACTCACTAATTTTGATTTTGGCTCGATTTCGATGCATCTTTCCTTCAAATTGAAGAAGGTCTCAACATTAGCAATGATTTTTATGATCATTTGTTGAAATAGGTTCTTGATAACCTAGAGACGATCTCTGCAAAATTTCATATCGTTGGATCTACATCAAAAGTTCCATCGATATTCTGATTTAAAATTGAACTAAAAATACTATTCATTCCTGAAATTATTATAGCAGTGGTCTGACTAGCACTGTAGCAGTGGTCTAACCGGGGTTACTGTAGATTTGCCTGATTTTATTGTTCATAGCGGTCAGACCGCTAGAACGAAGGTCAGACCGCCCGGAGAGAATTAGACCGCCTCCTTCATAAAGGTCAAACCGTCGAGGGTTCTTTAATTGTGTTTTGCTCGATTTTGATTGGATCTTTTCCTTGTAATTATTTATCTCTGATCTTCATAGCTTTTATAGCTTCTAGAGCAAAGAGTTTTGCTTTCGCTCAAAAGAAAAGATTTTGAAAAACCCCAGATTGAATTTGGGCTCCTATTCACCCTCCTTTGGTCGCCATATTTGATCCTACAGTTGGTATTAGAGCGATGTTTGCTCTTTGGTTTATCTTTACCGATCATAAGCATGGCAGCTACTATGAGGTCTTGAGTCTTTTGTTCCATCTTCTTGTGGCTCTTTGGCCGATGACCTTAATGAGGCCAATGACCTTGAATTCATTAACCGAATTGTGAGAATATGCAAAAGGGCAAATCGTACTTGCAAATTATCTAATGTTCTTGGCCACTCATCTTGGTGTTGTGATGGTGATGAGGAGGCTTTGGAGCCAATGGATGAGAAGGAACTTGATGGCTTGGGCGGAGCAACCATATAGGATGATCATGAAGAGTTCTCCAAAGTTTATCGTCGACTCAAGCAAAGAATGGTGAGTACAGAGAAACTCATCTCAAAATTATTTGGTCTTAAATTAGAGATGAGGATCCTAGTGAAAGAAAAGAATGATTTGCTTGCCTTTACCATGTAAGTCTTGCGAGTTATTACTTATGGATAATGATAAATTAAGAACTTCTGTTACATACTTGAAAACTGAAAATGAATTGCATATATCAAATGCTTTTATGCCATGTCATTCTTGTGTTGCCTTACATCATAGCTTGATAATGCTAAATTAGAAATAGTCAATTTTAGATTCTTGACTAGAAATGAACAAGACTCTTATGCTAGCATGCTTGCTGAAATTGAAAAATTAAAATTAGCTTATTCCACTTGTGTAGAATAAGTTAAACTTGCTAGAGTTGAAAATAGAAAATTTAATTTGAGCTTTTCCAATTGTCTTGAGCAAATAGATAATGCTAGGACTAAAATTGATAGGTTAAGTCTAGGCCTCCTAGCATGTACCTAGAAATTAAGAAATTACTTGATGATGATTTACTCTCTTACAAGAATTATGTTAGTTTATCAAATGATGTTGGTGCTTTGCATTCTATGCACACTATCAATGCATCTTCAACCTCTTTTATATTTTACATTATCTTGAAGAATAACCTTGATTCTTTGAAGAGAGTGTGCAATGATATGAGCGCCAAGTCTTGTGACACTTATGGGGCTTTCTAATATGAGATTGATGTTGTAAATATTGATCTTACTTCTTTGCAATCGGATTTAAATTCTTCTCTTACTTCTCTTGAGTTGCTTGATATTGGCACTTGTGCCATTGCTTTGATAGCTCTTACTTAACTTTTGATGCTCCTTGTAGCTCTTCTGATATTGTCAAAGGGAATTCTAAAGACAAGAGTGTTTCTTACTCACATGATACTAAATCTCTCAAAGAAAAATATCATTGCACTTTTTGTAAGAAGGATGAACACATTATTGAGCTTTACTTTCGCCGAGTCAAGTATGAGCGTCCGTCGAGCTATTAGAAATACACATTGCCCATCTCATAGCATGTGTAGACCTAGCGCCAACATAGGGTCTTTATGGTTGTCCCAAGGGATTTTTTTGAGCAAGAATGATGCCTTATCCTCTTGGACCGTGTCTCCTAGTAGACCTTTACACCATTGCTCATTTTATGAGAATGATGAAAATCATATTGACTTTTGCTTTTGGCATGCCAAACTTATGCAACGAGCCCGTACTTCTGAGTCTCCAAGTGTGCATAGCCTTTCTCATGGCATGGACACTAGTGAGTCTAGCATGAAGGCTCACTTGTTGATGGATTGTTTGACACCTTTTCTAGTGGTGTTGGATGGAGTCGTGAACTTGGTTCTCATAATTTTGGTTTTAGTCCGCGTGCTGTCCCGAGGAAGGATTTTCGTTGTTTCTCAAGTGGTAGACCTCGTTTTCTCTATCGAGGTGCGCACCCACAACGAGGAGGCACTCGTTTTTCTCATTGAGTTGTCTACTTACGACGTGCCACCAAGATCGGATTTTCTTGTATGAACCATCGTTTGTATCATACTAACTCGCATACTTCTAGTGTGGGTGTGTTAAAGTTTTGGGTTCTTAAGTACTTGCTTATTAACCCTTTGGGATCCAAGACTCGGACACTTTTTTCTTCTGATGTGTAGGTATCGGGACATGGGATGAAGAATATGTGTTTGATTGGGTTCCAGTCTTTTACTTTATCACGCGATTGGAATGCTTAATGATTCTTCTCTCCCTTTGATGGCCTCCAAGAGACATGTGCCCTCACATTTGGCGTTTCTACCTACTTTGTGAGCTATCCTATATCTTCATATCCTTATATTCATGTGCTATCATAATTGGCATATTGTGCTTATATATGTGTTCACTTGTACTATATTGGCATACATTACTTATGTTATATTTTTGTCATGCCTTTATATGTATTTTACTTGTATATGTATATATTAGCTAATTGTTTATCAATTGTGAAGATATGAGCTTTATATTGAATCCTTGTGCATGTGTTTTCCTTAATGTATATGTTATCATGTTTTTGTCAGTCTTTTGCATAGGTATCCATGTGTCATATTATATGCATTAGTTTATTGGATGTTTAAGTTTTGACTTGACTTTATGAGTATAAGTTACTTTTTGCTTGTGTGTATTTGGAGTCAAGTATCATCATGATTTTGTACCTTGTTGCATCTATCCTGTTTTATTATCTACATCTTGCTTCTTATGTTCATTCACCATTATTTATACATGTTATCATATTTTCTATGATTTTTGTTTATCATGATGTGTGTTTGATTACGAACATTTTGAGCTTGATTACATCTTGGAAGCCTTCTTTTCATGATGTTGCATTTGTTCATGCATGTTTATCATTTTTTTGGTTCATGTGTACATGCTTATACTTGTATCCATGCTAGTATATGCTTTTATGGTTTTTCCTTGTTATTTGCTATGCTTGTATGGTTGGTAATTCATTGAGATATATGTATATCATAAGCTCATTTATTTCTGTCTTAGCATAAAAATAGTCTGTATGACATACTTGGTAGTTTTAGATTGTGCTTATGTCTAGTATCATGAGAACTTTGGTTAGTCTACAAACTTCTTCTAGATTTGGTTTGTACAAATTTTTATTGTCATATGTCTCAGTTTTGGAGCCATACTTGTATATCACTTATCCCGGTACTAGAACATTAGTTGTTCTTGTATTTGAGTTCAGGTTGTGGATATGAGGGGAAGACCATGTGGCTTATGTGGATGCTTTGGGTCTCTCATCCCCTTTGAGATTCTGGTGGAGGTTTCTATAGATCACACGATGCAGCTTCAAATAGCTTCCACCACATCAAGTACACCACATCACCAAGTGATGTGATGGAAGGGGAGTTGGAGCTTCTTTCTTTTCAGACTACTTTTGAGGGAGAACTTACTTCTTACGTATTAATTATATATTATGCTTTTGCTTGTGTTTTATGTATTCATGTGCTTACTTGATGTCATTATACCATGTAATGGCATGATTTGCTCCATGTTATATTTTTCGTATACTTGGTATTGTGATATATCAATTGTGGATACATAAGTTTTTTATTGCTATTAGCATGTGCTATTTTAGTTTCATCATTTGTCATGTTTTGTACTTGCTCATGTGTGCATAGACTCGAATTTTGATCATGATTTTTATGTATATTTGAGCTTGGCTTTTCATCGTGAGTTTGTGTTATCTTGATATATTCACTACCATGTTTTTATGATATTTTACTCTAAATATCCATTTATCAATTCGACATCCATGTTAGCATATTTTTCTTGATCCTTGTTAGTATAATTTAAGTATGTTTTTTATATGTTTTATGCTTAAATTGTGTTGATAATACAAATGGTATTGCTAATCGTGGATAGATGAGCTTTGCCATAACATTTTTTATCTTTTCTCAGACTGCCTCCTTCATGAAGGTCAGACTGTCGAGGGTTATTTAAAGATTTTCATAAGATCCTTTCCTTATAATTATTTGTTTATGATCTTTATAGCTTCTATAACTACTAGAGTGAAGAGAGTTTTCGCTCAAAGGAAAAGATTTTGAAAAGCCTCGGATTGAATTTAAGCTCCTATTCACCTCTCTCTAGTTACCATACTTGATCCTACACTACTATTACCTGGCACCAGCAAAAGGAAAAAAAAAGAAACGTTTGAAAGAAACAATCGTTTCTTTTAGAAGAAAAATGAACAATCTTGTGCTGTGAGGAATCCACAAGCTGCTCTAGTGAGCTAGGCCTTACCGCTTTTAGTCTTGGTGGTTTAACCTAAAGGCAGATTTAAGATTTTGATGAACAACCTTGTGTCACAGCATAGTAAAGCTGTTTAAGGGGGTGATTGTTTTAGCGATGGTTTCTGGTTTTTGACTGAAATTTTACTGTAGCTGGCTTTTTTTTACTGTAGCTGATTTAGCTTTTTGGGCATAATTAAATTTAAAAAATGTAAAAATAGAAAAAATATGTTAGCCCATCACGGACAATACAAAGGAACACGGAAAAAAAAAGAAAAATACAAAAAAGCTCAAAAAATATAAAAAAAATTCAGAATAAGACAAATTACTGAATAGTGAAAAAAAAGCTGAAACTAGAAGTAAAGCTAAAAAAAAGCTGAAATGAACGGGGCTAAGACGAAATTAGAGGAAAGAATTCTGAGACGGCAACTTTCGGCGAATCAACTGCGATGGCGGAGCCGGTAAATGCGACTTCTGTAAGGCTTAGTGCTCAATGAATTGATCTACGCAGTAGGAGAGTAGCTGAACAGCATATAAGAACAAGTTAATTAGTAGCACGTGCAAGTGGCGAGGTAAAATTTTGCTCCAACTTAAAGAGAAGCAAATGCACCTCCATTTGCACCTTCACCAGCCAATTACTAACGCAGTTGGTTTATGGTTTTTTATTATAACCGATTTATTTTTTTACTGTAGTTGAGTTGGTTTATTTGACACAATTAAATTTAAAAAATTAAAAATGAAAAATATATTACCCCATAAGAGATAATGCAAATGAATATAGGAAAAACAAAAACAAAAACCCAAAAATAGAAAAAATAGAAAAAAATGAAATTAATGAATAGTAAAAAAAGTAGAAACCGAAAGTCAGAAACTAAATTAAGCGATGCCTAAGTAAGTCAATTACTAGCATGTGCAAGAGGCGAGGTAAAATTTTGCTCCCACGCAAAGAGAAGCAAATGCGCCTCCATTGCACCAACACCAGCCAATTGTGTGAAGAAGAAATGCCGTGGGCCTTGGAAAGAGTCTAGCCTCAGGAAGTGCGCTCCCAGACCCGTGTTGGGCTTGAGTTCAGGGTAGTTACAAACAATTGTGTCCACCAAAAGAAATTGGAAATTTCAACTTTACCAAGAATAAAATGATTTATACCACATTCACGTAAACATTCAACTTTCAACATAAGTAATCATTCAATCGTATAAGAATTCATGGCCTAGGTAAGCTGTTCTCACTACACTGTGAACTTAGGATTTATGTTATGAAATTGGCTTTCTTAGTAGAGCTCAATTGAAATTACGGATGGATCAATTATATCATTTGTGAAAGGTGATATTGCAGTGCTAACCAAAGCAGCTCCACTATGAGTCCCTTCCCCTTCGTTTACATGGAAATTTTACGAGGAACTCGAAATGTTAGATTTAGACATCCATAACATGATATATCTATATGTTTTTCCAAACTCCAGTTCTAAAAAATAGCTAGTCAATTAATTTAGAATTCAACAAAAAACAAAATATGAATATACAACAGCTGCAATTTTCACCAACAGCCTGTTCATTTCCAACAGTCCTAACATATAAACTAAAATAGTGGCCAACAATTAGCTCGAAGCTCACGTGAAACTACAATTGGCTCACCCATTTTATGTTTACCCTAATTAACCGCCTCCCATTACTTCATTAACCGTGTGTGTGTATAAGCGCCACCCTCCATTTACCTAGTCCCAACATATTGATCCAGGCCGGAGATATTGGTTCATCAGCGAACCCGCCAGTGAACGTCACGAGGAGATTCCGTGGTGCAGGGTACCAAAAAAATAACTGTTTATACAAATGGTATTGTAGTTATTTTTTAAAATTTATTTTTGGATATCTTTTTTGTAAATCTAACTCTCTCCTTAAGCTCGGTAGAATGTCGGCCGGCGACACATGTAATTAGTACTAATCATATTTAATTAGTGCTATATCATGAAAAATTAATGGCCATTAATGCTCTACCGAGTTTGTGGGTCTCGGTGGTATCCTGTTGTCGAGCAAATGTAGCTATTGCTCGACAGGTGCTGTCGAGCCTTATCAAGCTGCTGTAGCGTGGTAGATGATATGTGTCTTCTGCTGCGGTTGTCGAGCTCAGAAAGAATAATTAAATTTGCAAAAAAACAAACATTTAAGGATCAAATTTAGAAAAAAAAATAGAAAAAAAAGGCTTGGAGGCATCCTGCGGTGGCCTTGCACCGTGATAGCATGATCAGGACGCTAGTTCTACGACACGCCGCCGTGTCCTCACCGATGAGATTTTGACGTACAGCAGTCGTACCTCATGGAGTGACAACAAGCGATTAAGAGGACGTTCGAATAGCATTAGTTTATAATTTTTTACTATAGTTTTTTATTTTTTAACTGTAGTTGAGTTGATTTATTTGATATAATTAAATTTTTTTAAAAAATAAAAATAGAAAAGAAACATGTTAGTCCATCATGGACAATGAAAAGGAATATAAGAAAAAAAGAAAAGGTAAAAAAGTCTAAAAAATCTAAAAATTAAAAAAATTAAATTACTGAATAATAAAAAGTAAAAATCAAAAATAAAAATTGATTTTAAACTAAAATGAACAGAGTCTAATACGCCCAACACCATACAAGCAGTATGCTAGTCTTACTTAATCCTCGACTCACCCATCCTCTGATCCTCGACTCACCCATCCTCTGACTCACTACTAATTGATCTAACTTTTTGCATAATCAATAAATGCAGGTTGTAGATTTTTCCGGAACCCAACCGATCTGGAGCTCATTGGCATCTGTTCGTGGACCACAAATCAATGATGCCACATGCTGGTTGGAATTGTTTAGGGGGTGATCGTAGCGATAGTTTCTGTTTTTAGTTGAAATTTTACTATAGTTGGCTTTTTTTACTGTAGCTGATTTAACTTTTTGGACATAATTAAATTTAAAAAATGTAAAAATAGAAAAATATGTTAGCCCATCACGGACAATGCAAAAGAACATGGAAAAAAAAAGAAAAATACAAAAAAGCTCAAAAAATCTAAAAAAATTCAGAAAATGACAAATTACTGAATAGTAAAAAAAAAGTTGAAAGTGAAAAAAAGCTAAAACGAGCGAGGCCTTAGTCGGGCAGTCACATGTCTTGTACCATGTTCCAAATAAATCACAGTTGAGTTTGAGGTCCTAATTTCTATCTGTAACGGTTGTGCCGTATTCAAAAGAGATGGGTTTTGACTTCTGATTTCTATACAGTTTTGTTCGGAATTATTCATGGATGCAAAAGTATGGACGATACGTACAAATTTGAAGTTTCCAGAGATGAATGTGTGTTAACACGTACTACAGATTTCAATGGCTAATTAATAAATTAAAATTTTCTAATATTATCGATTTTTAGAAACAATTTCATATACTAAAATTAAATTACGTTATAACAACATAGCCGACAGTGCTGACGTTAACTAATGGTGCCCAGCTAGCTTGGAACGTCAAAAACCGACTCTATGTTTCTCCAACAGTGTGCACTCTCGGCAAAGAAAGAAACCAACATGGCTGCTGTTGTGGCTCTCGATTCCCGACAGAGCAACCCTGACAGGAAACCCCCGATAGTTGGCTGTCGGCAAAACACACGCCCGAGAGTTTTTTGTCTTTGCCAACAGTTTTTGCCTGTAGCAGTTGTTGTACTCTGTTGTAGTAAACTTCATAAAAAAGGTTTTTTTTACATACTCTTTTAGTTTTTTGAGCTCAACAATGTTGTCCAAGAGATTGCAAGACAAAAAAAATCCCAAACAACATAAGCTGCCCATTTCGTTATGAAAGTTGGATATGTGAGGAGATAAAGCATACAGAACATCGAGATTTAAAGCTCAAGTGATTAACCATATCCTATGTAAGAACATCTAGATTCAAAGGCTCTAGTCAATAATTTTATATTGCCATGTACAACATCAATATTCAAAAAATGTGAATGTGGGTTTGAAACAATATGAAACAGATCAAGTTTGTCGGAAAGAACAATGAGCAGTAATGCCACCGGCTAAGAGGCCACCAGGCTACCTGCCATCTAGATGCGACTTGCCCCGAAGCCATGAATTGTGAGCATGAGTAAGAGTGCCACTATTTTTTTTTTTGCTATGACCTAGCACCGAGAGGAATGGGAATTGGTAAAAGAGGCAACAGAGAGATGATAGCATATTGGCTAGATGGGGGCAGATGCTACTGCTAGATGTACCAAAAAATTAATAAAATGCTTCCACCAAGTGACTGATGGCTGGGATCAGTGGGGTTATTTGCTAGGATCTATAGGATTAACAGTGGTATATGTAACTGGGATTCTACTGCCACTCAAAAACCTGTGGGAGCCAACTCAGCCAAGCGACCCGACAGATAACATGTGCCTTCACCTCGGCCCTTACACCGCACAAAGAAACAAAAATCCCACTAATATTCAATTTTTAGAAGATGTATTTTTGTTTTTGTTGCAAGGTCTCAGACTGGTCTTCACCGGAAAGCCACCAATATTGCCATTCATGAGCTATTGGATTTGGTGTAGTAGTGATAGCGGTCCTGGTTCAAACAACTTCTGCCTTTTAACTATTAGAAACCAGCTTGTAAATAGAGTAATTTCTTAATAGTGGTTTCTATAAGCTATTTGTAGGAATCATCGTAGAAGCCATTTTAAACAAAATGACTTCTTAACGTGAGTGTTCTAGGTGTGTCTACGCCAGTAAAAACATGACTGCTACAGTACTAGGTGTGCACTCGACCTGAGATCCGGCCGCATCTGCAACGAAGCTACAGCAGAGGCTCTGGCTCGCGTCGCATGGCAGGGTGACAGTGCAAGTTGCTGCACGGGCTCACGGCAGCAGCGGCAAGAGTCCTACGTTGGCGTTGTCGTCTCATCCCACAAGACTGACATGTTACCATTGGGCGCGGATTCTCTGACTTAATGTAACGGGGGTGCTCAAGACAGCTTTTGAAATCGCTAGCTGTGGCGATTTTTCCCTGTAGCAGGTACTGTAGCTACAGTACCTACTACAGTAAAATTTATTTTTTTGTTTTTTTAAATTTACTTATACTTTTTTGTTTTTTATATGTTTTTTACATTTAATTATACTCAATAAACCAACTCAACTACAGTGTTTTTTCAGCCAGTTACAGTACTTTTCAACAAAAGCCAAAAACCATGGCTATTCCGATCACCCCCTAAGTTACCAATTCACCACCATCGCCGCCGCCGAAGCAAGCGGGCAAGGCGCGCACGCGCACGGCGCACGGACTCAGCAGCCTCCTCCGCCGGAATAGAAAATTTCGCCTTTCCCACCCGCGGACTAACCCAGCCTCGCGCCTCCCGCAGTCCCACCCCTGCCTGCCTAATTCCCTCCACCCAGCACCTGCCGCACTTTATACTCTCCAGCACAAATGGCGGCGGAGGCCCGGGTCGAGAGCCCTGCGCCCGCGCCGCCATCCCCTCCGCTGCCCGTCCCCGGGAAGCGCGTGGTCCCGGAGGGCGGCGGATAGGAACGGCTCAAAACGAAGCGGCGCCGCGCTCGACAGTGTCCCCTGCGCCCGCGGCCTCCCTCGACCTGACGCCCCCGCCGCCCACCGGGGAGGACTCACCAGAGGAGGCGGCCTCAGCGCCGTCGGCTCGTGGGGAGAGAGAGGGCAAAGATGGGAATTCGCAGTTAGAGGGGGCGGATGGTCAGGGGCAGACATGAGTGCTTACTTTGTTTTGACTTTTGACCAGCCATATCAAGAATACATGTTTCTTGGACCTTGGAGTAGTAGACCACTCCTACTTTGCTTTGTCCTGTGCAACTTGGTTTTCTTTTTCTTGGTGTCCATGCTGTCGTGCATCAGCAGTACTGGTGTTCCGTAATCATGTGTTGTTACACTTGTTATGGAATGGTCATTTTCTTTGCTCCATGGTAGTACTGCCGAAGAAATTTTACCTGGTGCCATAGCTTTCCTCACAAACACCACAGCTCTTGTAAAATCGAATTTGAAGTTGCTCTCATACAGGATGCTGTGGCTAGCAGCTCTCGCCAAGCTGATGTATACTGTGATCCTATCCCACGAAATGGTAGTAATTTGGTGGTATTTTTCCACCAACCAAATATGGTAGCTACCCTTGCCAAGCTGACATATCCCACCCTTGCAAAACGGCAATTCGTTAAGACCGCGTGCTTGAGATACGTTGAAAATCCAGAGATATTTTTGTAATTTTACAATTGAAAAAGAAAATAAAGAGAGGAAGGATGCGGGGCCCACCTATCGGTGGGCCAACTTGAACGGATAGGGGAGGAGACTCCTCCTGTAACTTGGTCGCTCAGATCCGTTTGAGACGGTGGCGGCATCTACGGAGGCAGAAGGCTAGGCGGTGCGGCGGCAGGCGCGGGGCTTTGGCCTGGCCGTTGGAGGCCACTACATCGAGCCTCACAACCTCTCCTTCTCCTTTCGGCTATAAAAGGAGGTTGTCTCCTCCCTATGAGGCATCGGTAAAATCGAACTCTCGATCTCTTCCATCCTCCTTCCTCCTTCCGATTTGGCTTTGGATTCGGTTCTTGGGGTCTCCTCCTCGCTGGGAACCGCCGGTCTCGGTGGTGCTTAGCGACATCCGGTGCTCGGTGGTGAGGCACTTGACCGGTGTCTTGCGTGTTCTTGTGTGGCGTCTCCTTCACCTCGGCTTTGCTGGTTTGTTTCTCCGAACGACAAAGAGGGGCATTGTATCTCTGACAACCACACTCTTCTCACACGGTGGCACAGAGGGGTGCTAGGTTTTCTAGGTGAGCATCTTCGGGTGCGCCTTGCGTGGTTTTGCCGGCCGGTTTCTTGCCACCGGTGTGGTTCCTTCTAGACGGTTTCGAGCGTCGTCTACACCGTGAGTATTTTGGTTCCTTGTACATGCAATCTCTGTAGGCTGTGCTAGTTCATTAATCTCTTATGCATGTTCTAGTACTAGGAGACACTAGTTACTTGTGGGCTCAAATTGCTGCTCAGTGATGAACTTGATCATTTACTAAAAATTTGAATTGATAGTCAAAGTTTAGATCTGTGCTCTATTGTTAGTGCTTACTTTGTCACTTAATTCGAGCAATCCACTACATTGCTGTCGGCTGTGCTTATGAATTTCCCACTGTGATCTCAATTTTGGTATCTATATCTTTTGTGATCTATCACTTGTAGGAGTACCTGCTGTTATTCAACTAAATTCATGTGTTATTTAGTTGTACATCCAATTTGAATGGATATTTAGATGATTGTTGACTTCTTGTGGTTGAATTCAATTTAATCTGATAGTAATACTTGTATTGCTCAATTTTGTGACAAATAAAGCAAATTCTAGAGCTCATAATCTGAATTTGATCATCATTTTAATTGAAGAGTAAATGATATAGCATGAGAGGCCAAGATAAAAAATCTTAAGCAACTCTGCTCTGAGAGCCTTCAACTCAGAACTTGAGCTTTATGCCAGTTTATTATTTTGTTGCTTCATGCAAATGTTTAGCATGGTCTTTTCAGCAGTATTGTTTATACTTGGTTATGACATGGTAGAATTACATTTTTATATGTAATTTATGTCATTCATATACTGCTGAAAGTATTTTTTAATTATGCTTTTGTTGAATATGTGCCTTGTTACAAATGATATGGTAGAATTATATGAATATATGCAATTTATATCATTTATATACCTCTTGATATATGCATTGATTTTCTCTAATTATGCTGGAATTATATTCACATATATGCTTATACCGCATAAATTACAACAAGATATACCTCTGAAATACTTCCAAGCATGGTTTCATCTACTGCCTTTTGCTGACAAATAGCATGGGAAAATGCTTTATTGAACATGATATCTTTATGATATTAGATTGTCTTATGAACAAAGTTTGACCGTGTAATTCTCCTTTCCTTATCACTTTGACATGTTTACAGAGTAAATGCACACCTGTGTAACCGCAAAAATTGAGATCAAATACAGAACCTCGCTCGGTCAGTCACATGCTGGTTGGAATTGTTTAGAGGGTGGTCGTTTTAGCGATGGTTTTTGATTTTTAGTTGAAATTTTACTGTAACTGGTTTTTTTTACTGTAGCTGATTTAGCTTTTTGGGCATAATTAAATTTTAAAAAATGTAAAAATAGAAAAAATATGTTAGCCTATCACGGACAATGCAAAGGAATATGGGGAAAAAAGAAAAATGCAAAAAAGCTCAAAAAATCTAAAAAAATTCAGAAAAAGACAAATTACTGAATAGTGAAAAAAAACTGAAGCTAGAAGCTGAAGCTGAAAAAAAAACTGAAACGAGCGGGGCCTTAGTCGGGCAGTCACATGTCTTGTACCATGTTCCAAATAAATCACAGTTGAGTTTGAGGTCCTAATTTCTATCTGTAACGGTTGTGCCGTATTCAAAAGAGATGGGTTTTGACTTCTAATTTCTACATAGTTTTGTTCGGAATTATTCATGGATGCAAAAGTATGGACGATACGTACAAATTTGAAGTTTCCAGAGATGAATGTGTGTTAACACGTACTGCAGATTTCAATGGCTAATTAATAAATTAAAATTTTCTAATATTATCGATTTTTAGAAACAATTTCATATACTAAAATTAAATTACGTTATAACAACATAGCCGACACTGCTGACGTTAACTAATGGTGCCCAGCTAGCTTGGAACGTCAAAAACCGACTCTATGTTTCTCCAACAGCGTGCACTCTCGGCAAAGAAAGAAACCAACATGGCTGCTGTTATGGCTCTCGATTCCCGACAGAGCAACCCTGACAGGAAACCCCCGATAGTTGGCTGTCGGCAAAACACATGCCCGAGAGTTTTTTGTCTTTGCCAACAGTATTTGCCTGTAGCAGTTGTTGTACTCTGTTGTAGTAAACTTCATAAAAAAGTTTTTTTTACATACTCTTTTAGTTTTTTGAGCTCAACAATGTTGTCCAAGAGATTGCAAGACAAAAAAATCCCAAACAACATAAGCTGCCCATTTCGTTATGAAAGTTGGATATGTGAGGAGATAAAGCATACAGAACATCGAGATTCAAAGCTCAAGTGATTAACCATATCCTATGTAAGAACATCAATATTCAAAGGCTCTAGTCAATAATTGAAAATGCTTTTGCTGACAAATAGCATGGGAAAATGCTTTATTGAACATGATATCTTTATGATATTAGATTGTCTTATGAACAAAGTTTGACCGTGTAATTCTCCTTTCCTTATCACTTTGACATGTTTACAGAGTAAATGCACACCTGTGTAACCGCAAAAATTGAGATCAAATACAGAACCTCGCTCGGTCAGTCAGCAACTGATGCTACCTCTGGCGGTAAATCTTCTTTGCTAAACGTGGCTTTGGATGAGATTGGTTCCCTGTACCACTCATTCTCATTGCGAGTGAGGAGGCAAGCCTCTGCACAAAAGGACATGGGGCATACAAAATGACCGCAATGTGAGTTCCAGATTGTTAAAACTAATCTCTTTCTGTCTATTCAGATTTTAGCAATCCAGTTTTGTCATCTGCTCAGCAATTCAGCTACACCTTTTGGCTATGTATAAATGAAAAATATAAATGTTGTGAAATACAACAGTCAACATACCTGACACAAAAACATCCTTGTAGTCATCATCGTCATACACAAATGCAGGCGGATCTGGGGAACCAATTCCAACAATTGTGCTTCCACTGCATGAAACATATACAATTTGGTGTCACATTTGTTACTGCAAAACACGGCTCCAAACACACATATGAGTGTTGGATACAGGGAGCTGTTCTCCCTGATTGATATATGCAGCATAGAGTTCTCCCTGATTGATATATGCAGCATAGAATCTCACACCTTAAATATGATTTATGCACTAAAATTGACAGAATGAATGATGACAGCGTTTTGGCAATTTCCATATTGATGCTAACTACACAACAAATTCCATAACTGTAGCTCTCCAAAAGAGTGAACGCTTTCCTAATCAACCGAGGCCCCAGCCAAAGGATAGTAGGATGGCAATTAACACTATGCTTGGGATATGACTACTTTTGAACAAACAGATTCTTCAAAAGGCTTGATAGAGAATATGCCCTCCTTACCTTCCTGACATAAAAACAGCACTATAATCTCCCCGGTTAGCTGCAATAATTCGTTTCTTCAACTTCTTTAACGATGGCAATACCTCAAAAGCTGGAGGCTCTGGAAAGAGAAAAATGAAGGTTCAGGAACCCTTGTACTGAATGTAATTAAACAAAAAAAATACTGAAACAAACAATATAATTGAAGATATGATACAGGACTAGCGCATAATGTATTATTGCAATCACACTGCATACCTAGATCATTTACACAGGCATCTTGTGATATCCCGTTTTGAGTGATTTCCTTGAGCAAAGTCAAGGGATCAACTCGACTAATCTGTTCTAACCGGAGTCGCTGCAATGCAAGAAGCATGTCAGGAAAAGCATGGGCTTCCAATTAAGAAATTAAGTAATTAATTACCTTGTAAACTTCAGCAGTTGAGCATGCTTCAGATGGCTTTATTAGAACCATTGGAAAATTCACTGGCAATGGATTTGGAATATCTTGGACAATCTACATACATTCAAGTTGAAAGTTGATCAGACTGTTCTGCAGCAAGGTAAACATGGCTAAAACTTGAGTTTTGCAAGCTGCAAACTACCTCTCTACAAAAGTCAATATATACCTGAATACAGTTGAAGAAGGCAACTTCTATAAACAAAGAAATCAATAACATAGTACGAGCCAAACTGCAACTAGCATGATCAGCTAAATCAACTACATGAGCAACCCTCAAGTCAAATACTTCACTCTTTCTGGCCTAGAATATTTAGATGTACGTGTAAACAATTTCACTGAATGATCAACGGTTTTGAAAAGCTCTGTGCTGCCTTGAATAGTTGAATGAATGATATACGCTAATCAAGATTGGTGTGGCGTGATATACGCTAATCAAGATTGGTGTGGCCTGGCTGATTCGCTGATGTTCCACATTATCTATTTCTAACATGGAATTTACTGATAAAAAACATGGAACAAATTAAATGTAACAACATTCACTGGTACTGCAGTACTTTTGGAAGACCCAAGTTGTGCTAACAAGAATATGAGACAGTTGAAATATGGCAATATAACTAGCCTCGCTCAGTTTGCAGCAGCTTGAGAAAAGGTTTGGGAAGGCCAATCGTGCCTTAATGGAATAGAAACTATCAATGGGATGGAGGGACTATAATTGGAAGGCCCAGCGTGTATAATAAAGAAAGAAATTTTAGGGAACTAATTAGATGCAATGCATGACATACCTCTCCTCTACCAGTACAATATGCTGCTCCTCGTGAAAAGAAGAAGGGGATATCTGATCCAATCTCACCAGACCACTCTTGAAGATCCTTTTCTGAAGCAATGCAACCACTAAACTGGTTAGCAGCCCACAGTGCAGTTGCGGCATTACTACTTCCACCACCAAGACCAGCACCAGTTGGGACCTTCTTATCAAGATGTATCTACATTTCAATGAAGACAACAGTAGAAAACAAAACCCAACATACTAATTAGATAGCAATAGAAAGAGAACAAACTTCACTCGCTTAGATGTCAAAACAATGTACACTTGACATTACCCAAAAATATTTGTCAGTCCCAGTTTTCTTGCGGTAAAGATTGAGTGCCTTGATGATCTGCAGATTCATGAAATAGAAAAGTTAGGAACGGTGTAAATGTTTAGAGTGCATTTGTTAGTAAGATGTTGAAAGTATATGTAGCCAACGTACCAAATTACTTTCATCAACTGGGACACCTGCAACGTTGGTAGATAGGCGATCTTTGCTCTTACTTGGTGACAATGAGAATTTGATAGTATCACCCAAACTTATGACCTGAAAGTTCACATAACGAATTAACAAAAGTGATACAGAAACGATTCTATTCTACGAAGCAAAATTTACCATAACCACACCAATAATAATAAGAAGAAAAAGAGACACTATAGCATAAGGCTAGCATAAGATCAGATAATCTAATTTGCGGATAGAATAATGTAGTTTGTAGAGCCAGATTTGCAGATAGAATAATGTAGTTTGTAGAGCCAGCTGTTTGCTACTAGCTTTAATTAATTACCTGATGCACCAGAATAGAAAAGGGGAAACTGATATAATGGTTGGGAGCATGCCTATAGTTAGTCCAGAAAGGGCCTTACAGCTGATAAATTTTGTATATCTTAAAGATTCATTTTTGGAAAAGCACTTCTTTCTCATTTCGAGATAAAGGGTCTGTTCTTTTCAGCTTCTCAAAACGGCTTTTGACTTTTGTTACAGTACCTAACTTTTAAACAGATTATTTTTTTAAGATGGAGTCTACAAGTTAATTATAGTACACGTTAAAAGCCCAACATCTGTACCATCCAAAATAGCAAGCGAGTATACTCTCTCCGTAATCTCTGTCGCAAACAGCTAAAATTCAAAAAATTCAGCCAAAAGCCATAAGCCGCAAAAAAAACAGGCCCAAAGCCTGTCATGGTGGCAATTATTTTGGTACATCAGTATAGCACATGTATATTGCATACATATAGATGATATTTCTTGATTGTCCAAAGCAAGTGTCAATGCTAAAGTAAGATTTGATATTAGTTTCAACTTGCAATATAAAAATCTGTTGCAAGTTTGGAACGCTAGTTTGCTATTGGGAACATATATGTTCAGATACATATTGCAGCAGTCTTAGAGACTCAGACACAACATCAAAGCATAGAAGGAAGACGGTTGAAGGTTACATTTTCTTGAGTGACCGAATCTTGCAAAGAGGAAGAGTCAGAGCTTCAAGCAAATTGAAGGGTGGAAAAATTGTGTTAACTTCCTCTAAAAATCTCCATATGCCCACATGGTGCCAGCAAATGTGAGAGAAATATGTCTCCTATATTTTTTTCCATGTTGCTCTGTTTTGTTGTCAATTACTGGTACTTCGTGCGTTCTTTTGATGTGTCGAACCACATAGGTTGCTACGTACTGTATCTATATATTCTCCTGCTTGGACACAATAAATATCCCTTCATCCCAACATCTCAACTTACTTCTTTTTTAACCTTATATTACTACTGCATGAAAATGCAGCTTAGTCTTGCTAGGGAAGTGCTCCACCAGCTGGAGATCGCGCAAGACATCCGGACTTTGACAGATGAGGAAGATTGGCTGCGTTGCAACCTAAAGAAGCACTCCCTAGCCTTATCTTCCCTCTCGCGCACTATTGCTAGAAGCAGGTCAAGAATTGGTTGGTTGCATGAGGGGGACGCAAATACTGCCCTATTTCATGCGTATGCTAGACATCGCAAGCAAAAAAATTTCATAGCCAAACTAGCTGATGGGGAGCAGGTAATTACAAGCCATGCCGAAAAGGAGCGGGCTGTGTATGAGTTTTACAATGGGCTCCTTGGATTGAGCTTAGACAGAGAGCACACCATTAACCTGGAGGAGATGAGCATCGAGTCTCATAATCTTACAGCTCTTGAGGGCCCCTTCTCTGTGGAGGAGGTTTGGGAAACCATCTGTCAACTTCCGTCGGATAAAGCGCCTGGACCAGATGGTTTCACAAGTCGTTTTTATAAAGCTTGTTGGCTTGTTTTGAAGACTGATATTATGGCAGCCGTTTCAGCTATTTGGAGTAGAAAGTCGGGTAATTTTGGGAGACTCAATTCAGCTTACATCGTATTAATACCTAAGAAAGATGAGGCAATGCATGTTAAGGATTATCGACCCATAAGCTTGGTGCACAGCTTTGCTAAACTAGTCACCAAAATTCTTACCAATAGACTTGCTGTGTGGCTCCACCAGATAGTAACTCCAAACCAGAGCGCCTTCATAAAAGGGAGGTCTATACAGGATAATTTCATGATGGTGCAACAGATGGCTAGGTTTTTACATCAACAAAGACAGCCTCGTATCCTCCTCAAGCTAGACATCACAAAAGCTTTTGATTCGGTCTCATGGCCGTTTCTCCTTGAGGTTCTGAGGAAGTTAGGATTTGGATCCATTTGGTGTGACATGGTTTGCGGGCTGCTGGGCACATCTTCATCGCAAGTCATCCTCAATGGAATCCCCGGCGAAGTCATACTTCACAAGCGGGGGTTGAGGCAGGGGGATCCCCTTTCCCCGATGCTATTCATTCTTGTCATGGACGTGTTAAGCAAGTTGTTTTCTCAAGCATCAAGTGAAGGTTTGCTGCAGCCCCTATCTTCACGAGCTTTGCAACACAGGATTTCCCTCTACGCTGATGATGTGGCCATCTTTCTTAGGCCGAGCTCCATGGACTTGGAGGTCACTATGGACATTCTTAGTCTCTTTGGTGAAGCTTCTGGACTTAAAACCAATATACAAAAGAGTAACATCTTCCTCATCCAGTGCTCAGAGACGGAGATTGCCATAGTGCGTCAGCACCTCCCATGTGACGTGATAAAATTTCCTTGTAAGTATCTAGGGGTGCCCCTCTCCCTACGTCAGCTTACAAGGACTGAAGTTCAACCTATTATTGATCGGATCACCGATCGTCTCCCGGAATGGAAAGTAGATTTGTTAACAAGGGCAGGTAGAAGAACATTGGTGCAAGCTGTGCTAACCTCTATGGTGATTGTAGAGAGATGAAGTTGGGGGCAATTAACCACACTCTCAATGGGAGAGGGCGCAGATTATAGGGCAGTCTTCTTTGCTATATATGGCGCTTACAAATACAAGGACAGAGTAAATCTCGATCCTAATTGACCTGGACGCCTAATATACAATATACAATTTCCTATTGCCTAATACCTTGCATGCACTAAGGCGGGAGGCTCGCGACGCACAGTGGTTCGAAATCAGAAATAGTGGCGTTGGGAGCCCTTTCGTCATAATGTCGTGGCCCGATGAGAGCGAAGGAACATGAAGGACCCGAATCGCGCCAAGGGCCACCTTCTCGCGCACAAAGTGAATGTCAATCTCAATATGCTTCGTGCGCCTGTGGTGGACCGGATTGGCCGTCATGTAGACGGCGCTGACGTTGTCGCAGAAGACCACCGTAGCCTGGGGCAGCTGAATATGGAGCTCTTGAAGGAGTTGCCGCAACCAACAGCACTCGGCCACAACGTGAGCCACAGCACGGTATTCTGCCTCAGCACTAGAGCGGGAGACCGTGGCTTGGCGTTTGGAGGACCAGGAGACCAGGTTGTCGCCGAGATAGACGCAGGCGCAGGTGGACCGCTGAGTCGGGCGACCAACCCGCCGGCATCGAGTATCGCCGCTGTCTTGATGGAGCCGGCGCCAATGTGAAGACCGGAGGATAGCGTGCCCTTCACATAGCGCAGAATGCGCTTGATCAGCGTACGGTGGGGCTCCCTCGGGGCGTGCATGAAGAGACACACCTGTTGAACTGCATAAGCCAGATCAGGACGCGTCGTCGAGTCGCATCAAGAGCCCTCGCTATGCTCTCATCTTGGTGTCCTTGTCTGACAGTTTGTCGCCGCCATGGGCGGAGAGCTTGGCCTGAGTGTCAACAGGGGTTGCCGTAGGATGACATTCAGCCATGCCCACCCACGAGGAGAGATCGGCGGCGTCGTCGTCGTGTGGACAGAACAGCCGCCGTCGAGGCGCGGGTGACGGCGACGCCGAGGAAGTGGTGAAGAGTACCCAAGTCGGTCATGGCGAACTCAGACTGGAGTCGGGCCATGAGTCGCTGCAGAAGAGCGGAAGTCGAGGCGGTGAGGATGATGTCGTCGACGTAGAGTAGCAAGTAGGCGAGACTCGTCCCCTCGGTGAGAACAAAGAGGACGTGTCGGAGGTGGAGGCGACGTAAACCGAGCCGTCGGCTGGCGCGCGAACCGCCGGTACCAAGCTCGCGGGCTCGCCATCCGTCTGAGGACTTCGCGAGAGACAGACGCGTGATCTGCAGCGGACGGGTCGACGAAACACGGTGGTCAGCTGGCGATGAGACCGTCGTCGAGGTGGCCGTGAAGAAAGGCATTCTTCACGTCCAGCTGGTGGATCGGCCAGGCGCGGGAGGCGGCAATGCTGAGAACGGTCCGAATGGTGGCCTGTTTGACAACCGGACTGAAGGTCTCGTCGTAGTCAATGCCTTCTCGTTGAGAAAAACCGCGGACCACCCAGCGGGCCTTGTGGCGAGCGAGGGATCCATCGGCATGGAATTTGTGCCGGTAAATCCACTTGCCCGTCACGACGTTCGCGCCAGGAGGGCACGGAACAAGACGCCAGGTGTTGTTGTCGACGAGGGCCTGGTACTCATCCATCATCGCAGCCCGCCAGTTGGCATCGGCCAGGGCGCTGCGGTAGTTCGCCGGTAGAGGCGATGGTGAGGGCGAGGAGGTGGCAGCAAGCCCCTCGTAGCTCACACGCGGGAGGGCGCCGGTCCTGGTGCGCGTGAGCGGCGGAGATGGGGTTGCGCCCACGGACTCGGCCAGAACACCGTCTTTGCAGAGGCGGCGATGGCGCAGCACCGGCCGGGTCGTCGACCAGAGGTCCGTGGGAACGGAGCCACAGGAGGGCCAGGCGGGGGCACGTGACCACACCCGCCCGGTGGTGGAGAAGCCGAACTGGGGCTAGGGGACACAGGGTCGCACCCCCCAGGCAGGAGAAGAGCCGGGTCCGGCTCATCATCAGGAGGCGGCTGCACAACGTCCAAGGTGGACAGAGCAACCGCGGTCGTCGAGGAGGGACCTCCACCTGCAGGAACAGTAGAGCAAGGCACCGAAAACGAATCGTTGTCTAGAAGGAAATCCAGGGAGCGAGGGAATGGGATGACGCTGGTGGTGGAAAAGGGAAAAACAGTCTCATTGAACACAACATGACGAGAAATAATGATGCGTTGAGTTGTCAGGTTAAGACACCGATAACCCTTATGAGAGGATGGATACCCAAGGAAAATGCATGCCGCGGAGCGAGGTGCGAGCTTATGTGGGGAGGTGGCCTGTAGGTTTGGGTAGCATAGGCACCCAAAGACGCGAAGGTGGCTGTAGGTGGGTGGCTGTCCATGGAGGCGAGTGAAAGGAACCTCATGGGCTATGGAGGAGGAAGGGCGCCTGTTGAGTAAGTAGCAGGCGGCAGCAAGGGCCTCAGCCCAGTATGCAGGCGGCATGGAAGCGTGAAGCAGCATGGTGCGAATTGAGTTGTTGAGGGTGCGGATGGTGCGTTCCGCCTTGCCATTTTGAGAGGAAGTGTATGGGCAGGAGAGACGGAGAAGTGTTCCCTGAGCAGCGAAGAAAGTGGTGGTGGCTGTGTTGACGAATTCGGTGCCATTTGTCGGTTTGGAAGCATTTTACAGGGAGGTTAAATTGGGTTTGTGCAAGAGCTGTGAGCTCAACTAAGTGTTGGTGTACCTCGGATTTGCGTCGGAGAGGAAAAACCCAACAATAGTGACTGTAATCATCCAGGCAGACTAAATAGTATGAAAGACCAGATGTGCTAGGAATGGGAGAGGTCCAAACATCACAATGAATTAGTTCAAACGGTGCATGAGTACAAGACTGAGAGGCACTGAAGGGTAGACGCGTATGCTTGCCTAGTTGACAGGAATGGCAGAGGGAGCGGTCTACTTTATTACAGGAAACAGCGTGTATTTTATTTAACTGGTCTAATGCAGCAGGGGCTGGATGGCCGAGACGCTGGTGCCACAGGGTCGACGAAACAGCCAGGAGAGCATGTGAGGAGGCGCCAACGGTCGGAGGGATAGCAGGTATGGTGTAGAGGTCGCCGGTACTATTGCAGCGATGAATCACGCGTCCCGTCTGGGTATCCTTAACAGAAAAACCAAGAGCGTCAAATTCAAGAGAGCAGCGATTTTCACGGGTGAATTGACGAACGGATAAAAGATTACGAACGAGGGACGGGGCGACGAGAATGTTATTGAGGGAGAAGTTTGCTGTGGCGGTGGGTAGGATGGAGTGACCTCTAGACGTGACCGGAATGCTAGTGCCATTGCCTACTGTTATAGAGGAGGTGGAGGGGGGTAGGCGCTGGAGGAGCATACCATCGGAAGACGTCATGTGGGACGAAGCGCCGGAGTCAACAACCCATGAGGGGCTGCCCTGGACAGCCAGGTGCTGCAGGGCAGCAATGAGGCCAGCCGAGTCCCATGTCGGTTTACTAGTGTCGGTGGAGGAAGCCTGGACGGGGGCGAACGCCGTGTGCGCCTGAGGAGGGGCACCGAGCACCCCCTGGTGGCGTGAGGACTGCCATGGGTGGCTGCCAGGGGCGCCGGAACGGCCCTGGTCGCGCTCCCAGGGAGGTATGACGCGCTCGCCGGGGTGGACACGTGCGCCAGTCCAAGGATTAAAACCCCAGGGCTGGCGCTTGTTGTCGCGCCGAGTGTTGTCGCGGCGGCCGCCGTAGCCGCCGCTGCTGCTTGCCGCCGCTGACGCGGCCGCTGACACACCGCGGCGCCGTTGAAGGCGCGAGAAGGGTCAAGCGGCGCGGACCTTGTCCTCGTTCGAGACGCAGCCTTGAGAGGAGTTGGTTTCGCAGCGGCAAATGTGAGAGGTTCTGGCGGCGATGTTGTCGGCGACGGATTGGTACTTCGTTGAGGCCGCGAGCGAGTTGAGGACGAGTTGGGCTCGGTGATGGTCCGCGACGTCCACGAAGATTGTCGATCGCCTCCTTCATGCGCACGCAGTACTCGTCGATGGAGGAGTCGCCCTGGGTCATCGAGTGGAACTCGTGACTCAGGAAGACGGCGCAGGGAGCCTTGTTAGCTTGGTACAGGTCGGCGATGGCCGTCCAGAGCTGGCCGGCGGTCTGCCGGGCGCCGGTCATAGCGAGGTTGCGACGGAGTCGAGACGGTGCGAAGATCCAGTGCGGATGCAAAAGTCGCTGCACCCATGCGTCATCGGTGGGCGTAGGGAGATGATGGCAAGGTGCGAGAGCAGCCCAAATTTGCCACACATGGCATGGAAGGCTGTGGACCACTTGGTGTAGTTGGAGGGTCGCAGCTCGAGGGTCATGGGAATGTGGGTCTTCACGTTTACCAGTGCATAGGGGCAAACGGTAGAGTTGATGGCGTCAGCCATGGTGGAGAGAGGTGGCGGAGGTGGTGGAGGATCATGGACATGATGGCACGGTGTTGGGCGCGCGGCAGGTTGGGGCGGCGCTCGGGGAGAGCACACAGTGTTGGGCGCGCGCAAGGTTGGGGCGCGCTCGGGAGAGCGCGCAGATTTGGAAAGGAGAGGAGGGCCAAGATCAGATTGCTCACGATACCATGTAGAGAGATGAAGTTGGGGCAATTAACCACACTCTCAATGGGAGAGGGCGCAGATTATAGGGCAGCTTCTTTGCGCTATATATGGCGATTTACAAATACAAGGACAGAGTAAATCTACGATCCTAATTGACCGGACTGCCTAATATACAATATACAATTTCCTATTGCCTAATAGTGATGTACTTGGCCGTGGCAGCCGACCTGCCCCTGTGGGCTATCAAAGAAATTGACAAAATCCGTAGGAGATTTTTGTGGAGAGGCAGAAAAGATATTAAGGGTGGTCATTGTCTTGTGTCATGGGTCAAAACCTACCGACCTATTGAACTCGGTGGCCTTGGCATCACTGATCTCCAGCGAATGGGATGGGCCCTTAGATTGAGATGGCTTTGACTTCAGAAGGCTGAACCTGAAAGAACTTGGTCCCCTTTCCTCATCAAGGTTCACCACTACGTTCGATCCTTCTTTTCTATAGCAACAAACTCAGATATCGGTAATGGCTCCCGCACCCTCTTCTGGATGGATAGATGGATTAATGGGCAAAGGATTGCTAACCTTGCACCCCGACTTTTTGCATTGGTTCCCAGGAGATGTGCCAATAAGCGCACGGTAAGGGAGGCAATCACGGACCACAATTGGATTGCGGATTTGCGAGGAGCGATGTCTGTTGGGATCATCGCTGATTTTCTGGATCTTTGGGACCTCCTATCACAGGTAGTGCTGCAACCTGATTTAGAGGATAAGCACATATGGCGCTTCACTGCCAATGGAAACTACTCGGCAAAATCAGCTTACGAAGACTTCTTTCGGGGGGGAATTGTGTTCAGCCCTTGGGAGCGAATTTGAAGAACATGGGCCCCAAATAAATGTCGATTCTTTATGTGGTTGGCTGCACATGACAAGTGCTGGACTTCTGATCGTCTGGCACGCCGAGGACTACAGCATCCTTCCTGCTGCTTGCTCTGCGATCAGGAGGAAGAAACCATTAACCACCTCTTGGTCTCATGTGTGGTTGCCCGACAGTTTGGTTCGAATTGCTACAAAAGGTGAAGCTCCATAACCTCTCCCCTCAGTCGGGTGAGCCCTCCTTCGAAGAATGGTGGTCCAGAACACACAATGCAGTAGATGGCCAGGCTCAGTAAGACCTCAACTCCATCATCATTTTAGGGGCATGGTCCCTTTGGAATCTCCGCAATCGCTGTGTCTTCGATGGGACTGCACCAGATATTAAGGCTCTATTGACATCTGTTAGCGAGGAGATGAGGAATTGGGGATTGGCCGGAGCAAAGGGTATCTCATACCTTACTACTCCGCCACAGGCTTTGACCTAGATCTTGTTTCTGGTAGAGGTCGATCTTGTGTTTTTTGTATCATAGACAAGCTTATCCTAGAGTAAGTGTGTGTTTTGGGTTGTGAGTTTGTAATGTGTTTTTCTCTCCTTCTTAATATAAAGATATGCAGCTCTCCTGCGTGTTCGAGAAAAAAAAACTACTGCATGAAAAAATACTGACATACAAATTGACAAAAACACCCTGTGTACATTATGTTCATGCAAAAAAACCAAAACATGTATAAGAAACGACTCACATGAAACAGAGAAGCCAGGTTATGGAACCCATCTGGTCTCTTCCCGGTTATCCTCAAGAACACATTAATCTACATGATAAACAGATATATAATTCTGAGCTCCAAGCGCAACAGAATCAATCAAAAAATAACTTTTTCCTTGCTTGTCACAAACATTACGGATACATACTTTGCAAGGTGAAAATAGGTTGAGCCGTGTAATCCCGGCATCCTTGTCAACTTGGTCAGCTAGCTGGTTAAACTTTGATTCTGGGTCATACACAACCTAAAAAAATACAGGTTATACATTATAACGGAAATTTTCGTAAAATGTCTAAACAACAATCGAATCTCTGCACTTCTTTTTAAAAGAAAAAAACAGTGAAGTAATTTACGGTAGGCGTAGCTATTCTAGCACTATGTTAGAGCAAGTCAAATAAAACATCAAAACAGTTCGAAGATACTTGCTTAATAGCAAAAACAATGTAGCTTCTGAAGCGAAATACTGAATCATTCCACTAACAGTTGCTACCATGCAATCATGATATGTTTTGTACTTACTATAACATGTCCATGAGACCATGACTATCGTTCACGTTGTTCAACCTGTGCTATGTCTATGGTATCTCCGGATAAGCTGAATAATAACTAACCGCAAAGAAACTCGCGCAAGTGACTAAATAATTGGGGTCAGAGCTCATAAATAACGCCTGCAGAAAGTAGAAACAGCAACGAAGGAGAGCGAAACCCACTAGTTTAGTTGCAGATTCTCCCAATTCCAGAAGATAATAGAGGGGTAGTCAAGGCGATTACCTCCACTTGCCTCCCCCCTTGCTCGGCCGACGCGGCGACTCTTAGACCGAGAGCCCGGCGGCTCCTGGGGCTGGAGCTGGACCTCACAACGGGAGAGGAAGCCGCGGGTCGTCGGGCCTGGAACCGGAGGTGCCTGGGCGCGGCCGGATTGGAGCGGTGGGACGGGTAGAGGCTCTGCGACAGGAGGTGGGTGGAGCAAGCCATGGCCGCCGCTGCCTGGAGTATGAGCGGAGAGACGGGGGAGGGGAGGGAGGAAATAGCGGCCACTCTGGTGCGTGGGGCGGCTGGAGATGACGGGTTTGAGCGGCCGCTCGGCCTCCGGTCAAGAGGTCGTCCTCGTCCGCGACATGTGTTTGGAATTTGGAAGTAAGTGACGGGTTTTGGGCGCCGGCTTGAGCTTCTGATTTTTTTATTATTTATATTTTTTCTGATTTCTGATTTTTTTTTAGTTTTTTTATTCGTTTGTATTATATGTGATGGATTAACATATTTTTTTCTATTTTTAGATTTTTTTAAATTAATTATGTCAAATAAGTCACCGTCAGCACAGTGTAATTTCAGCCAGTTACAGTGCAATATTAACCATAAGTCACTAAATTTTAGTTCAACCAAGCGGCCTCTTGGTAGTCCAATTTTTTTAGCGAGAAAGATCAGTTAATAATTCCACTACTAGTAGTTTGCGAACTTTAGACAAATGGCGCTGTAACTTTTTCCAAATTTAATTCTCAGACATCCACTTTTGTAAATTTAGTTTCCTTCTCGAGCTCGACAACTATAGCAGGCAACACGTATCATTTGCCGTACTATAGTAGCTCGGCGGATCTTTGACTTGGCAAGCAACTGTGGCTTAGAGCAACTCCAGCAGGGCCCCTACTTGAGCCTCTAAACTCAGATTTGATAGCCAGAGCAAAAAATTGAACTCCAGTGAGCCCTACTGAGCCCTCAAAATAGGGCCTCTCAAATGAGGCCTCCAAGCCCTCATTCCTAGGGGCCCCCTACTTGAGCCCCTAAACTCAGATTTATTCGTATTTGAATAAATACGTCCCTCATTCGGAACAAATTTGAATTTAAATTTGAATATTTGTATTTGAATTCATAAATTTAAATGTCCCTTATTGTGCTTTCAATTTAAATTCGGAACAAATTTGAATTTAAATTTGAATATTCGTATTTGAATTCATAAATTTACATATTGTCCCTCATTGTGAAATCATAAATATTTTATTGTGTATTGTGCTTTTGTCTCATATATATGCATATAGTGTGTGAGGAAATAGAGAGAATTGAGAAGTAGGAGCTCTGTTTTGAGGGCTCTCTGTGAGAGTGCACTGCAAAAAGCGCTCTCAAAAATAGGAGGAGCCCTCAAATGAAAAGTAGGGGCCCTGTTTTGAGGACTACTGCTAGAGTTGCTCTTAGCAGCGTCCCGCCGAGGCCCCACAAATTGGTAGTTGGCTGGAATTAATTACGAGTAGCACTAATTAAATATAATTAATAATAATTAATCACTATAGGGCAGAAGATGTCCTATTAAGCTTTAGGTAGCGTTCGGTTTGGTATTGGCTTATGATTTTTATTATTATGACTTATTTTCTACTGTAGTTAAGTTAGCTTATTTGATATAATTAAATTTTAAAAAAATGTAAAAATAGAAAAAAAACATATTAGTCCATTATGGATAATACAAAGGAATATGAAAAAAGAAAAAGTAAAAAAACTCTAAAAATCTAAAAATCAGGAAAAAATAAAATTACTGAATAGTAAAAAAGGCAGAAACCAGAAGTAGAAGTTGGTTTTAAGCCGTTTTGAACAGTGTTAGAGCTAGATTTGTAAAAATGTTTAGATATTAAATTTGAGAAAAAAAAAGACTATATTGCCATTTGTGTGAACATCGCCGGACCAAGGACAAAATGTGGACCAAGGACAAAATGTGATGCCGAAATGTCGTACTTCTTGCTCGTGCTAAGACTCGTGTAAAACGTGAAACTCGCCAATCAGCGTCCGGATTTAGTGCAGCTCATTTTTTTTTCACAGCGTTGGGACTCTTCTTAAAGGACTCCCATGATTTTCTTCTGCGAGAGAAACAGAAACTGACAAGCCCTTTAATTTTGATTGGGTTCAGCTCGTCAGGAACTGTCCACACCCATGATCAAGCATACTACTATAGTAAATATAATTTTTAAGAAAAATTTAGAGTAATACAAATTATAGAAAAATTACAAAAGTAAGTATATCATGTTGAGAGGTTTCACAAAAAATTATTATTTTTGAGCTCATTTATTATATTTAAAAATTCCTATAAAGTATTAATTTAAATGATTTTCCCTAGAAATTTGCTACGGTACGTAAACACTATAACAAATGTACCTCAGTCCTCAAGTGCACAAGGCCACCTCGTGTGCTCCCTCGATGCACGAGTAGGGATGGCAACGGAGATATTCCCCACCAGGGAGTGGTGGAATGTCCCTATCGTTAATTCTGCCTCCGTACCTTGTCACGGATCCCGATTACATGCCTAGGAAAAAATTCCTCCTGTTTCCTGTCGCCGATAGGGAATGGGACCCGATGTGGACCTATTCTCCGATAATGAGTGACTACTTGAAGCATATAAATAATTATAATTAATAATAATATGACAATTAGATCAATAAAAATTGCATAAATTTACCACAATAAATACACAATAGGTGTATCATATAATTCAAACAAGTGTTTATTTCTTAATTTAGGATTTTATAAGGTATTAATAAGGTATCATAAGAGATACATGGTATGGTATGTAATAATTCGGGTCCCTAACAAAAAACGGGTATAGGGTAGGGAAATGTTCCCGTCCCTGTCATCTCCGATGGTGAATGAATTTGTTTGCTACTTATTTTTATATATAATCTCCCCATCCTTACCCCTAACAGGGGAATTCCTCGTCGGGGAATGAGGAATGGGGTCATTACCATCCCTAAGCACGAGGTAGTTGGCGCAGTCCCTGGTGCAAGAGGGGGCTAAAATAAAAATTGCTGCGCAGGGGTAGCTATAATTAAAATTAATTGGTCATAGCTATAATTAGAATTAATTGGTCACACGAAGCGATCCACGATTCACTAGAGCTTCACATGCGATGCAACACAAGGCGAACGTTACAGGCAACATGCCTCCTCCGGCGAGCACCCACATCCACTGATCCACATGACATCGATAAATTCCGCACCACCGCTGCAGGCCGAAGGCAAGAGTTGCTGTAGTCACAGGTTGGAGCAGGAGTTCAGTGGTCATAGTACCACTCAGAATAGGTTATCTGGTTGCTGGGGTCGTCGTAAACTGCAGGCTCACCCACGCTTCCTTCGTACTGGTAGTAAGAACTGGGATTGCAGCTCGACGAGCCAAATGGCCAGAGAAACGAGAAAGAGCTGCGCCTTTCCAGGTCGCCGCCGGCCCAAGATCAGCTCCGGTGACCCCATCGCTAGCGGCTCCATTAGGGCGCGTTGAAGGAGAGCGGGTGCCGTTGCCTGATCGCTGTAATGGCAGCGGGTGGCGGCAAACGGGGCAAGAATTGTGCTGAACCAGCCAGGGAATGATGCAGTCAGTATGGTACAAGTGCTTGCATGGCATCTCCCTCGCCTCTGAGCCAACCTCAAATTTGTCTGTGCAAACTGGACAGTGCGGATCATCGTTAAGATGCCTGCGGTTTATCTTCACCACTGGCATGGAGTCGATCGCTGACCGTGGAGCCGGCGGTGGCCCCTGACGGTTACTCTGCAGAAGTAGCTGCTCAAATAGAGCTTCAAGCTGGGACCGGCAAGGAAACCAATGAAATTTGGACGCTCGGCGCCAACTCTGGGGCCTCCCATGAAGACGACATTTACTGCAGTGCCCTCGCTCGCATGAGCAGGCGTGTTGCTGCCAAATATCAGCGTAGTCTTCCTTCCTCGTTCAGTACTCGCCCCTTGCGTAGCATGGATATCAAACACCCGATCTCTGCTAAGGCTTGACAAAGGCACCGTTTAAAATGACTTAAAAGTCAGTTTCTATTTCTAACTTATATTTTTTCACTATTTAGTAATTTCATCTTTTTCTATTTTTTTAGATATTTTAAGCTTATTTACCTTTTCTTTTTCCCATATTCATTTGTATTGTCCGTGATAGGTTAACATATTTTTTTATTTTTATATATTTTTTAAATTTAATTATGCCAAATAAGACAACTCAGTTATAGTAAAAAATAAGTCAACTACAATAAAAAACTATAAAACAACGTCAAACTGAGCGCTATCATAGTCTCCATCGCTCCAAACCTTCTATCCTGGCGCTCATCAGAGTCTGGTTCGAAGATACCATAAGTGTTCATCACGCCCCTATCTCACTGATTTTCTGGACAAAGCCATCGTTGCAGTTGGGGCAGATTATAGCCCTGATCGTTTCGGTTTCAGCTTCTAGTTTCAGCTTTTTTTCACTATTCACTACATTATCCACTAACTCAGCTACAGTAAAATTTCAACCAGTTATAGTAAAATTTTAATCAAAAACCATCGCTAAAACGCTCACCACCCACGAAGACGAATTGGCCGCCGGCAAGCATAACACCAACGTGTGGCTCTATTTGACATCTTGTATCTGTGAAAAATTAAGCGCTCGGCAGTAGCAGAATGTTTCTATAAACAAGGTACTAAGGACGAGTGATATATTTTTTAAAAAGTACTGTGGAAGAGGTGATAGACAAAAAAGTACCCGGAACAGCTCTAAGTACGTTCTCAAAGAAAGTAAAAAAGAACAGATGGCAAACCAGCTCACAGAGATCACGCATTTCATGAAGCAGAATCAAATGCGTGTATTCTGCAAATGTCATCCCTAACTTCCTATCCATTATTTTGGGTTGCTATCATTGCATGCCTAATACAATAAACCCAGTGCTAGTGCAGTGAAAATCTCCTCTTCAACTTGTCGCAAATAGAAATGTAACCCATTCAGTTAAGATGAGATAGAAAAGATAACTCAAGCAGTCCAATTAGGTATTTGTACAGTATGCTGCGTATACTATAAAATGCCTACTAGTCTCCACATTTTATTAAGTTTCAGATTTGCTATAACATTTAACAGCAGGGGAAAATGTCAACATATCAAGGCAGTACAGGTCACAGTTTATCGGTAGACAGGAAGGAAAGCAACAGTTAAGAAGGAAACAACAGTTCACAACAACTCACATTTCTCACTAAAACGTATCCCAAGTACCCAACTGAGGTTTGGAAAAACTGAGGGCAGTGCTTATTGCTGCTTTTTACTAGGCTGGACTAGCTTCTGAAACTGGCTGGTTTTGGGAATGAACCACAGGGTTCTATACGGAAAATTCACTGATTGGATTCAGCAATTTGGTTTATTTACACTATACAAATTTCGCATGGTTGCCTGTGAACACGTTACTGCATGGTATTCTCTTAATAAACAAAGCGGTTTCAGCGAGTTTTTTGGCCAGTTATCAGTCGAGTTGTTTGTTGTAGAGATCCTTTGCAACAATAAATCATATGATACTTGTTAGGAAATCTGGGTCTGGGTCTGTAAGCCTAAACTATTTATGGGCACTCTTCACTTAATTTATAAATAGATGTCATAATTATTGTAAAGTTGTACTTATGAAAAAGAAAGCAATAAAAAAAGACATGAGTTCTCCCTCTATCTCTATGTGTTTAATTTATTATTTTGCATTACTTGTGTTTGATCCATCTCGTTTGCCTAGGAAATCATTTGAATTGGACTCTCCCAACGGTTCCTTAACAATACTAAACCCCAATTACCTTCAGCACCCGTCAGTAAGCAGTGTAAGCAGTATCCCGACTGTCAACTGACATTGCTTTTTTTAGGAACCCATGTTCCAGTTATATAGTTACATAATCACAAAAACATAGCTCATGGCCCAATTGTCATACTAGACCAAATTTCAGCTTTGTTTATCCACCGCCCTTGTTATGATATGATTCTTTTGTCGGAGCAGCTACTTCGGCCAAAGAGTGTTCATGCAATGCTTGAACAGATTTTGGGTGCAGACATTCCCTCTGCGGGATGCACATTATGAGTATGCTATGACGGTACAGCGCGAGACATGACTAGAACAGTTAATTGACTGTCCATCCTATGTGAGACAACCAATTTCCCCGTGGGTGCTAAGTGGGATAGGAATAGGATGTGTTTTAGCACCGTTCTCTTTCTTTCAGAGTTCCAACAGATTTTGACATCCATTGAGTACTTCTGCAGAATAAACATAATAAGCTAAGATTGTTCTTTTACTTGAGGAAATCATCTTCTAAAAAGTCTCGAGTCTTGACTGTTCTGATAAACAACTTATGGCAACAGCAAACATCACCTAGATAGTAGAATTATGTTCAGAGAGCAAAAAAAAAAAAATCAAGAGTAAAGAACATCAGCAACTAACTGATTTGAACAGTAATGTATTAATGACAAAAATAACCAGCATCAAGAACCAAGTTTAGCTCATTCACACAGTTGCAGCACTTTGCGGAACACAGAACACATTCTATCATATTGAGCATTAGCTTCTTCCAATACTCATACAGGTACAGTACAAACCGAACACCTCAGAAGAAAGTAACAAAGCTTATAATCAGCAAGATCTTGACAGGGCAGATCAATTTCGCACTTTTACACGTAGCCACCATTTTATTCAAGCAGCCAAGCAGGGTATAAGAAAAAAATCCCCCGCAAAAGCAAGCAACCCAAGCCACCATGGATCTGATTAATGGGTTTGAAGAACTCGAAGAAAGTCATTCAGTCAATTAGGCAGAGTTCACAAAGCTTGCAACACCATTCATCGAATTCGCCACTTCAGGAATATCAAGTTCTTGACTTAGTGCTCGCATGCCCCTGCAATCTCCTCAAGAGCTGCTGATTAGAACGTGTGCTCGCATGCCCCTCCAATCTTCTTCTCCCGGTACTTGCGCACAGCCTCTCTATTTCCCAATGGTTTAGCGCTTTCTCAGCTCTTCTTCCACATTAGTTTCACCGGAAGCTATGACTTGGGTGTGCGTGGTATGCATGGCAACCGATGGACCAGGTGGATTGCAAGTGTGGGTGTGAGTACATGTAAGTTGTATTCCTTAAGAATTCATCAAAGCCATGGGAGATCTCGGGATGTGAAAACAGAAGGTGGCTTGGAATTGGAAGGTCTACTTCGTCGTCCATTGGCACAAAATGTGCCAAGGAAATTCTCCTCCTATGGTTAACTGGGCAGGTTGAACAAAAGTGCCAAAAGCACTGCAACAACTCAAGAACTGGGTAGCCTTGTTCCATAAAAGCTTACTGATTTAGCAGGATCTTACTTGAGGCAAAACAAAATTTAAAGAAATTCACGAAACCCCTATATTACTAATTAGTGATTGAATAGTCAAAAGATCATGTATGTACCAAATTTCCATGATGGCCAGGAGCATGAACATATGGACAATTCTCACCACTGAATAGCAAAACCTCACAAGATTCCAATTAGGACAGCAACTTCCTGCATGAGTGGTCAGTATCCAAATAGGAGAAACAACATCAATATTTGAGAACGGAGTCGGACTAAATCAAGATAGTAAATTTGACAGAGATGTAAAATACCCAAACTGCGGAAGTGCATCAAAATCTCGTCTTGATGGGGGAAACGGTATGGACTTGATGGATAGACCTCTCAACAGCGGCTGCTTCTTGCAAGAAGCCGCTTTATTTTTGCCTTTTTCCCTACACTTTTTGATCCATCTCCTCTCCACCAATCTTTCGATGGTGTTTGCTTGCCTTCTCTCCATCTTTCGATGGTGTTTGCTTGCCTTCTCTCCTTTTCTTTTTGGGTATCTCGGAGGGAGGAGAACCTTGGAAATAGAGGGAGGGAAGCGGTGATGTCATTGGATTGGAGCGGAGAGGATAGAAAGGGTGAGAATCCTATAGTTCTTTGCCACTGTTCAGGTACTTTTCATTCCCCACCATGATATTTCTGTTGAGATTCTTTTGCCATTCCATTTCAACCAGTAGCAGCAATTGGCCCGATGGGATTCAGCCAGCATACCCAGCCACTTGACTGAATTATTATCGAATATAATCTCCTTCAGGGTATGGGAATTTTGTATGGTATTTTGCTTGACACTTACGAGATATTAAGCCTCGTTCCGAAGACAAGAAAACTAGTAACATTAGCGCGACGTGCGCTAGCTACCATGTGAATCGAAGTAAAAAGGCAAAAATTCGTAGGAGAGGATTATCCGAAAAAGCGAGGACCCGAACGTATTTCCACAAAAAGCGAAGGTTTTTTTGTATAAAACCAAAGACCCATGCGTAATTCCGTGAAAACCACAAGGCGTTATAGTGTATTATATGAGATTTTCATAAATACATGGTAGTACTTACAGAACATATCCAAGTTGGCTATCCGATAAAACCATTATTGTTCCTGGAACTCTTGGAGCATATAACGTAGGTTGCAAAAGTGCAAAGATATAGACCAGTTAGCAGGATATCATTCTTTTGTATATGTATGACCACATGGAGCAGATAACAGACACTGTGATATACCTGTGCAATACTAGGAGAGAGGGCACCATGAGCTCCTGTCACTGGCATGATACCATATCCAAGCGGAGTATAGCTTTGGGAGCAAATGGCCTCCTTTTGCATTGGTATTGGTATTGTACCTACCTTCTTATTAGCAGGAGGCTTTGTAAGTGAGTAACCTAGGAGCTAATCTGTTAGAAAAATATCTGCAACCTTTAATGCACGAAGCAAAACAAACAAGCCATGTTATGACACTCCGCTCCAAGAGGAAAGCTCACCATCAAGCTTATATCTGTCTGTATTCTTCATAGTCTTCGTAGCTATGGACCATTCCTTAAAGTAAACAAAACCAAACCTATTTCATAACTAGCTTTTGTAGGAGGAAGAATAACTTTTGTAATTTATCCATGGCACCCAAATAGCATTTTCAGGTGCACTTGAGTAACATTATTGGGTAGGTTTTTGACATATATAGATTTAACCTAAAAACACAAAAGTGCAAGTTCAAATAAAATATCATGGTATAAGAAATCGGGAAAAAGGTAACATTTGCTCATCTGATGCTTGACTGAACCTGTGCAGTAGAGGCAAAGTCACCATTCTTAGGATCTACCCAGCTGATAGTAGGAGTATTTGTATCTAGTTTAAATTTTGGGGTAGACATCTTCTGCCTTCTATCCTCTGCGCATGCATGGTTGTAGTATCCAACGAAACAATAACCATGATTGCAATTGGTATGTGGGTCCTATAACAATAGAGATTCTTTTAGGGTAAAAAGGAGATTGTGAGGGTGCACAATAAAGTTGTTGAACTATCCTACTGATTATTGAAATCTGTACTATCGTAAGATCAAGTTTTAATACTCCAGGACCAACTTCTTCCACTAATTTTTTTCAAATCATCCTGTGTCCAACTGCGGGGTACATTTCCAATTAATAGCTTGTTCTTTGCCTGGGAGGAAGAAGCTCTTATCTTGTTTCCCTATTATGATAACCATAACAACAAAGTTCAGTTTGTATAAAAAGTCAAGAAGTACTACTACAATTGTATTTTCTAAGGGTGGCAATACTGCTTTCACATTATATGGAGTCTCAAAATATCAATAGAAACATAAGTTAACACCATCGACAAATCTAAAAATATAACTCAATAAGAGTCTATAATTTGTAGTGAGGCTCAATAGTGTAAACTTTATACTTGATTTTGTAATTTGTAAGTAACAAAATCACCAGTTATATTTTGTAATGCTACCATATCTTAAGAGTTCAAGTGAGGAACATGGAGGGAAAGGACCAGACCAATAAAAAGGGTCAGGTTGAGAATTCAAAGAAACATAATCACAACTGATCCATCTTCAGCCAATCATGTAACAACAAAACTAATGAATTGCACTAAAATTGTAACATAGAAGCCTATTATAATTTGTGAAGCATGAATTCAAGCATCTAAATAATCCAATTGTGCTAATCATTACCCTTACCAAAACAAATGTATACAAATGCTAAGATACAGATGTACGAAAGGTCTAAATCTAATAGGCCAATTTGGGCATGAATATAATTAAACTAAGCATTGCAATCACACATAAAATAATATACATGGGTGCATTTTGTAAGAACCCTCAACATATCTGCATGTCCTAGCAAAACAAATCCTGAGCCAATTTGGGCAAAGACATGTGTTTCATCTCAGAATAACCAATTAAGTCGAACTACTGAAAGAACCATACTACATTAACGAACAGAAACAAAATATGGTAGAAATTGCACTGAACACACCAAAAGCATCACAATGGTACAAACCGTTGTCCACCATTCAGAGTTAATGTCCAAGCGAGGAACATGGAGGGAAAGGACCATACCAAAAAAAGGGCTAGCTTGAGGATTCAAAGAACCATAACTACATCTGGTCCACTTTCAGGAAATCATGTAACAACAAAATTAATGGATTGTGCTAAAATCGTAATGTAGAAGCCTATTATGATTTGTGAAAGCATGAGTTCGAGCATCTAAATAATCCAATAATGTAATTGTTACCTTTTCCAAAACAAAAGTGCACAAATATTAAGATATAGCTAGACGAAACACTAAACCTAACAAGTCAATTTGGGCATGAATATAATCAAACTAAGCATTGCAATCACAGATAAAATGATATACATGGGTGCATTTCGTAAGAACTCTCAACATATCTACATGTCCCACCAGACTAAGAAAAAAGGTCAGCTTTAGGATTCAAAGAACTGTTACTACATCTGATCCACTTTAGTAACAACATTGCATCCTGAAAACAATAGAAATTCCATAAATCCAACCGTATGGTCTATGCTGGAGGCATATACCTGAGGTTAGCGGGGTTACGGGATCGAGGTGAGGAAGAGCCTCCGCTGCGTGAGGCAACATCGCCACACATGGAAATCATAGGGGAAAATCAAGAACAAAAGGAAATAGACCTTTAGGAAAATAGAGGCATACCGAGAGAGCGGGTCACGACATCGGCGGGCACCAAGCCTTGGTGATGGTAGCAGTGAAGGTGTAGGGGGGAGGGGGGTTGGAGCGGGGCAGTGGGGATGGGAGAGCAGATGGAGAGGCTGCGAGGGGAAGAGCGAGGCAGGGGGCTGCACGTCGTAGGAGGAAAAGAGTGTGGAAGGTACATGTGGCGCACGGGAATAGACAACTCCAAGCGCTATAATAAGAACGACATGTATAGGCACGAGCGAGTCACAAAGGAAACGCGAAACCAAGGAGAAACCACGCCTTACTAACTGGTGCATAGCAACGCTCACACGACGCCCGCGCACGCATTAGAGCAAGAGTGCACCAGGCACACGTGGCGCAGGCGAGCGACGAGAAAACCCTCAACTTTGATTTATGGAGTATGTACGAATTTTGTAGAGAAGAAAACATCTATTGTATTCTCGCTGTACGCGAAGTTCTAGTTCCCTTCGGGATTTATGCGAGAACCTTGCTCGTCGAACAAGTATTTCGTGTTACAGTCCACATAGCTCCTCGTTACATCATTTTTGTAAAGTCATTCTTATGGAACAGAAGCAAAAGCGAGCGTGGAAACATGGCCTGTTTTTTTTTGACTTATGTCTTTTAGCTTCTTAGAAATCAAAATAAATAAGATAACTTCTTGAAATGTATTATTCGAACAGATTTCTAAATATAAAAGTGCATATATTGTCTGTTGTTATCTTAAAAATATATAAAAAAACATCAATAATAACCAAAAGTCACAAAAAGAACGTAGCCCGGCACAGTATCCAATAACACAAGAATCTACCACATGCCGTTTGGATTAGGATAGCCAAGCAGTAGTGGAACAAATCCGTCCTTGTATCTCGTCAACGGGAGAAGTGACGTTGACATTGCTTCTTTCTTTTTTTCGTTTCTTTTTTTTATAGGGGCATTGCATTTTGCATTGAGCCCAACGGAAGAACTCTTTCTAAAGCCAAAAAAACAGCATTAGCTAAATGGCTAGAATTACATGAGATGGCTTGTAAACTCTGACATTTTACCTCAACAACATACAAGCACACTCACGAAGTTAATTCCTTATTTACCATAAAAATTGACCCGATCTCTCCTACGCCATTAAAATTTTGCTTCTCCTTTTATTATGTGTGACGACCCGTATTTTTACTATGAAGCAAAATGCTAGTCGACAGATTATTATTCATTTTTGCCGATGAAATATCGCTCTAATGAATAATAAGTGTTGCAACAAAACAATATTTAGAAATAGTACATAACATTGCAGCAAAATAGCCATGCAGGGCTAAAGTTTCATATAACCATTCTAGCTAGTATATTACAATTCCAGAAATGAAGTCTACTCTAGAATCTAAATATAAAGACAATACTCTAATATCACGGATACCCTGGGAATCGAGACCATGCCGCTTCTAGAGTCCTAGTCATCCTAGGTCTCGTATAAGGTGTCACTATTATATAACTCAGTCTTAGTACTATCTCCCTCCCATTCAAGGTAGAGCTTGTCTGTGTAGGCCTCATCCACCCCCAGTGTGGATCCCAACTGGCTGCCCTCTAAACAAAGCAAATAGTAGCAAGAGTGAGTACGGAGTACTCAATAAGCTTATATAGCAATTATACACTGCATGCTCCTTCTCTACCTCTCTTGATGCATCTTATTCTCATTCTCAGGCTGTATAGAAAATAATTGCTTTTAGGTTGTGAAAGATTTTGGATTTATTAACTTCAGAAAATAATTGTTTTTATATAGCATTGTGCAAGCTTGTACCACTTTTTTCATTATCACTCTGATTCTAGTAGTGAATGGATTTGCGTATTTTCTATTGTTCTGAATATATTTGTATATGTATGAAATGATCTCTATGTAATTTTATTTCTCTATTATACTCAATGTAATAATTAAAATGGACTACATAGTTTTGGTTTGCAATGTATAACACTACTTGTAATTATTCACTTTGTTGTATGCTATTCCATTGAAACTTCTACACAATGTTTTGGATTTGAGCATGTTAGTTAGGACATTGATTAGATGATTCAATTACTATTGTTAATCTTAATTTCATTGATTAACTTAGTTAGAAAAACATGGAGCGTTACATCCTCCTCCCCTTAGAAAAGATTCCATCCTCAAAATCAAGATCTTACTTAAGGATATTTGGATAGGTACACGCAGATCCTTCTCTTTCTCCCACGTTGCTTCTTGTACGGAGTGGTTCCTCCACTGAACCTTGCAAAAATGAATTGTTCAATTCCTTAACTTATGATCCCTAGTCTCTAATATCCTCAATGGACGGCCCTCATAGGTTAGATCCGCTTGCAAGGGAATGCTCAACTTGATCACTTGTTCTAAAGGTTGGCTAAGACATTTTCAGAGTTGAGACATGTGGAATACCTCATGAATTCTAGATAGGTGTTTAGGTAACTCAAGTTAATATGAAGAACTACCCCTTTGCTCTAGAAGTTTGAACGGTCCAACATATCTAGGCCCTAAATTCCCTTTTAATCCAAACCGATGAATTCCTTGCATCAATGATACTTTCAGGTCCAAACTTCCCTTTTAATCCAAACTTTCTTGTATTCACTTCTCGTCTACGTCAGTTGGCATAACTCTTCTGTTAGCTTTGAGCAATCCAAAGCCGCTCTTAGATCACTTAGATCTTTTCATCATTCTCTCGTATGATGCTACGGCCTAGCAGAGGTCGTTCCCCGACTTCATACCAGCAAATGGGTGGTTGATACTTTCTGCCATACAAACTTTGAAAGGTGTCGTTAGTGGTAGGTATTTATTCCACGACTCTCCAAAGTTTAATACACATGCTCTTAGCATATCCTCAAGATTTTGGTTGGTTCATTCAGTTTGGCCATTGGTTTATGGATGATAGGTTGTATTGAAGTTCAGTCTAATCCCTAGAGCAGTTTGGAAACTTTTCCAGAAATTGAAAGTGAATACTGACCCTCGGTCTGAAGTGATTGTTTTAGGAATGCCATACAAGGTCATTATCCTTTCTAGATACAACTTTGCTAGCTTGTCAGAAGAGTATGTCTATTTGGTGGTGATGAAATGAGCTGACTTGGTGAGTCGGTCTACCACTATCCAAATAGAAATTTTCTTTTTCAAAGTCATAGGTAAACCAGTAATAAAATCCATGCTTATACCTTCTCACTTCCATTCTGGAGTCTCTAATGGTTGTAGTAATCCTGCTGGACGTTAATGTTCATCTTTCACTCTCTGACAGGTGTCACGGTTGCTAACATACAGGGCAATCTCTCTTTTTATGTTAATCCACCAGTAATTCCCCTTGATATCCTTATACATTTTTGTGCTCCCTAGGTGCATTGTGTATAAGTATCATGGGCTTCTCGTAGGATTGTTTCTTTGATTTGTAAATTACCAGGTATGGAGATTCTACCATGATTGCATAAAACTCCTTCTATGTTTAATTCAGACTTGAACAGCTGTCCTGATTTGATTCTTCTAATTTCTTCAGTTGTGAATGGGTCTATTGATTGCTTCTCTTTTATCTGGTCAAGTAAGGTTGGGTGAAATGTCATGGCAGATATGGTGGTTTCTGTCCTAGAGGATCTGAATTTGATCTCCATTTTGGCTAGGTCTTGCAAGAGGCTAGGGTTAGGTTTCAAGATTGAGAGGTAGTTATAATGATATCTTCTACCGAGTGTATCTACTACTACATTTGCCTTTCCTGGATAGTAATTGATCATTAGGTCATTGTCTTTGATAAGTTCTAGCTATCGTCATTGTCTCATGTTCAGTTCTTTTTGGGTGAATATATATTTGAGGCCTTTATGATCATTGTATAGGATACACCTCGATCCGTACAGGTAATGTCTCCAGATTTTTAAAGCGAATACTACCGTTCCTAGTTCCAAGTCATGGGTAGGGTAATTCACCTCATGTGGTCTAAACTTCCTGGAAGCATAATCTATCACCCTATCCTTCTGCATTAATACACATCCTAGTCCTAACCTTAAAGCATCACAATATACAGTATACTCAATGCCACTTTCTAGTAAGGCAAGTATAGGTGCGGTGGTTAAGAGACGTTTGAGCTTTTGAAAACTCTCTTTGCAGGATTCTGTCCAAGCTTTTCTCAATAACTTAGTGAGTTGTGAAGCTATTTGGGAAAAACCTTGTATATATCTGTGGTAATATCCCGCCAGACCCAAGAAACTCTAGATTTTAGTGGGGTTGGTGGGGCGACTCCTGGACATAATAGCTTCAATCTTTCTAGGATCTACTTCTATCCCTTTATCTGATACTATATGTCCAAGGAACACGACTTGGTCTAGCCACAACTCACATTTACTAAACTTGGCATACATATGGTTTTCTCTTAGGATTTGCAGTACGGTCCTCAGGTGTTGGCTATGCTCTTCTTTGCTCTTTGAAAATACCAAAATGTCATCAATGAAGACAACTACGAATTTATCCAGGTATTTCATAAAGAGCTTATTCATTAAATTCATGAATACAGCTGGTGTATTAGTTAATCCAAATGGAGCAATGGTGTATTCATGATATCCATAATGGGATACAAATGTGGTCTTTGGAATATCTTCTAGCTTTACCTTCATTTGGTGGTACCCTGATCTTAAATCGATCTTTGAACATATGCAAGCCCCTTGAGCTGATCAAAGAGGTCATCTATTCTCGGCAAAAGGATACTTGTTCTTTATGGTGACTTTGTTTAGTTCTTGGTAGTCTGTGCAAAGTTTGAGGCCTCTGTCCTTCATTTCTGTGAACAATACTAGGGGTTTCCATGGGGATACACTCTCTTTAATAAAGCCTTTCTCCTTTAATTCATCTAACTGGGTTTTCATCTCTACTAGCCCTCACGATGTCATTCTGTAGGGTCTTTTGGAGATGGGTGTGGTACCCAGAACGAGTTCAACTGCGAACTCTAGTTCTCGATTTAGTGGCATGCCAGGTAGCTCATTAGAAAATACATCAAGAAATTCCTGAACTACTGGTATGTTTGTTGCTTCTACTCCTTGAAGGCTAGTTACTCTCATTTTGGATTGCGAGGGTTTTGTTCTACTTCCGAAATATATTAACCTAGAGTCATCGAGCTTTCTTATGGAGGCACTTTTAAGCTCGCAATCTATCTTCACTTCGTTTGTGGCTAGCCAATCCATGCCTAATATCACATCCAGATTAGTCAAGCCTATCACATGAAGGTTAGCTGAAAATTCATTGTTTTGGATAATGGTGGGTTGATTTCTTAGGATGGATGTCACTATTATAATTCCAGCTAGAGTGTGAACTCCCAATGACTTCTCTAACTGCTCACTTACTAATCCATTTTCTTTCATGAATTTTTGTGAAATAAATGAGTGGGTTACTCCTAGATCAAAAAGAACAATACCTAATGAGGTTGGGATGATTAACTTACATGTGACCACATCGGTGGCTTCCCCCAACTGTTTAGCTGCTAAATGTGTCAGTCAGACTTGCCCTCCAGATTGACTTTCCTGCCCTGCTACCCTCATTGCGGCATTTCCAGGTGCTCCTAGTCCACGCCCAACAACTGAGTTCTGGGTTGGAATTGGTGCCCTTGGTGCTAGATTCTGTTGCCCTTGTAGTCCTGTGGTTCTGACAGGATAAGGATAATTGATCCTGATATACCCTTCCTTTCCATAGTTGTAACACCCTCTTGTATCGTGAAGGCAATCTTTGGTGAGGTGCCTTCCCTGCACTTAGCACGCTGGGTTTGTGCAAAGGTTTAGGGCTGATTCATCGGCCGTGGAGGTGATCTTGGAATGAATAGTTGTGGCTGATAACTAGCTTGTTGTTATGGCATGGAAGGATGTGCTCGGCCTGATGCTATGGGACGTTGATCATATCATGCCTTCTTATGCCTCTCCTCCCCTACGTTGGAGTGCTCTTTCTCCAATATAATGGCTCGGTTGACTAAGTCTTCAAACTCTATGATATTGTGAATGTAGATAGGCATACAGATGCCCTTGGACTGTCTGGTATCCTAACGAGTGGAATGCTCGGCTCAAAATTAAATTGTAGGGTTCTAACATCACTTCTTTCTTTTATTTTTCTTCTTTTGTTCGATCTTTTTTGGCATCTTTAAATCAGTTCTATTCGCAAATTAAAATGTAGTGCGGTTGTGATTCAGAAATTGGTAATTGATGTATGAGATGCTATGCATGTAACTTTACCTTTTTCCTTAGCTCTTGATTAATTGAAAAATGTGTGAGATGATCTATATGTAATTTATATTCTCTATTGTTCTGAATATATTTGTATATGTACGAAATGATCCCCATGTAATTTTATTTCTCTATTATACTTGATGTAATAATTAAAATGTAGTGCACAATTTTGGTTTGCAATTTATAACACTACTTGTAATTGTTCACTTTGTTGTATGCTATTCCGTTGAAACTTCTATACAATGTTTTGGATTTGAGCATGTTAAGCCAGGAAGTTGATTAGATGATTCAATTATTGTTGTTAATCCTAATTTCATCAATTAGCTTAGTTAGAAAAATGCGAGGCGTTACATTACCACTTCTTATCAACTTTGTTCCCCTGTTTGCCACTCCCATCATTCCCTATAGGCCATCCAGTGAACAGTAAACTCCTGTCAGGTTTTCTAAGAAATGCCCATAGTACCCTGTGTATTTCACGTTTATTTTTGAAGCATACAAGCCCCTCAATGGAGCTCACCGGCCGTGATAGGTGGCCATCGGGGGTGGTGGTGACCAGGAAAATAGGACGAGGGGAAGAGGTGGAGTCCATAGGTGGTCTCAGTGTCACTAGATATTCACCAGAGAGCGGCGATGGTGAATTATAGCAGCATCGATGGAGAATGGCGGAGATGACTTGACGATGGTGATAAGCTATAACATACCCATGTATTAGCTTTGTGGGAGGATGAGGAAGCTACAGGTGCAAGGAGTTGAAGTGTAGCTGAATAGTAGAGGAGATCGACCACGGGCGGTGATCCTCATCTTGCAATGGGCAAAGCTTCAATTTAGCTTGGCTGTAATGGGTATGGCACAATTAACAAAGGAGAAATAGTGAAGAGGATGTGGAACACAACGTGACATGAACGGAATTTGAAGAACTCACCGGAGATGGAGTTTGGGCTTTGCATGGCTTGGTGGCAATGGTTGTGGTGGCGTTGTGCTCCATCTTGGGCCGAGAAGAAGAAGAGGGAGGGATGGAGGGGAGATGTCATGGTGAGGGTACGGTGTACGAATGCTATACATGGAGCCACAACCGTCACCAATGAGCTCCCCTATTCTTGAACCACCATCACCACCCACGACTCACGCTACTAGCTCGCTCCATGCTATCTGCACATAGAGTTAAGGCATGCATCATGATCTCCATCAAAGTGACTACTTCTGTCACCTTCTCCATGCTTGAGAACGCATTGTGCTCATGCTATTTTGACTAGTGCGCTGCCTGAGCACCAAGAAGATGGAGGAGCAAGAGGAAGAAGAAGGGCAAATAAGTCTTTTTGCTCATCGTTTAACAGTCCACTTAGGATGTATTGATGGGGGTGGCGAATAAGGGATGAAAATTTTGATGGAGTGGTAGTAAAAGAACATAAGTTTTTCGATGGAATAAGGATTTGATCATTTTCGGTGTTAAATAAGGATTTTTTTTAAAAAAATTATTGAATAAATAATTGCAATTTTTCTGTGGGGTGAACCAAATGGGCCTGTAAGTAGGGCTGCTAATGGGCTAAAATCTGGTCCAAATCCAAATAAAATTGAGAAGGATTTGGTCCAAGCCTAGCCCAAATTATGTAAGCCTAAGCCTAATGTAGGCCCAAAAATAGATTTAGGCCTTAGATTGGACCAAGCACCTTTACCTTATCAATTGTCTAATTGTCTTCGGTTTCATCTTCCCCTAAATACATAGATTGGAGAGAAGAAAGTAGAGAGAAGTGGATTGAGGAGAGAGACCTCGGTTAGGCAGCGTTCTCATGGTAGGGGTTGTGGCAGGGTGCGGAAGATGAGCTAGAGGCGCTTCGCTGAGCCTGTAGGAGTGGGCTACTCAGGTTGCTCATTGTTGGCGCTGGGGGAGGTCAATGTCGGCCTCTCCTTTGGGCTACGGTGATGGCACCATGCTCGTCGACTGACTCCGACGCCATCGAGCTATTCTTTCGTCGCATACGCAGCTACGCAAGCCTTAAGATCGAATGATTGACTGACTCCTCACTTCTCACCTCCAGTACAAAATACACAGCCTTACGATGGGCCACCCCTCTAGCTTTCGGATCATGTGCATTGTGGCCGAGGTCGTGTGGCTTGTGGGCGGCAGTGGTGTGCAATGGTTTGTGCTCGTGAACGATAACACCGTCCTATCCGCGGATAATCTGGTGGCTATGCTTAGCAAGTATAACTAGAGACATATGGTGTACACTCGACGGTTCCTGATGGTGGTGGAGGTAGAGCTTGAGAGATGGGGAACGTCAGAGTCGGATGATGGTGGCGTTGAGTCATGACTCGTGACCTCCCGAAGGAAGTCTTAAACAAATAAGTGGATCAACTCTTATCTATATTTAGTAATTAGTATAAAAAGATGAGGCCACAACCTGGTCCAATTCAGCCCTACTCCAACACAATAAAAAAATATCCAAATTTAATCCGTTCATTTATAATTTTAAATCAGTCTGGTCAAAAGTCTGAACAGAGCCAAATCCATTGGCAGCCCTACTATAAGCTCGGCCCATGTCTGCCCCGGCGTTACCCACCCTCATCGGTAACAGTAAGTGCGACAGCCCAATCAGAACGAAGCCAAGAAAATGTTCGCCCTCCGCAAAACCCTCCTCCACGGCTGCCTCACGGCGCCGCCGGCCGCCGGCGCTGCTCCTAGGATCTCCTCCCTCCTCCGCCCCCTCTCCTCCTCCACCGGAGGCGGCGGAGGCGGGGACGAATGGGGCTCCTCCTGGTCCACCGGCATCACCAAGGACCACTTCGACGGGTCCGGCCCCGCCGTCGGGCGCCCTTCCCCCTCCCCGTCCGCGCCCGTCTCCCCGGAGCTGGCGGCCGTGCGCGCCATGGACGAGGAGGAGGATATCCTCGGCGCCGTGGAGCGCGACAACAGGGAGTCGAAGGCGTTCGTGGACTCGTGGAACGACCGGATGCGGGAGACGTGCGCGCTGCTGAAGCAGGTGCGGGAGCCGGGGTCTCGTGGAGCGTACCTCAAGGACTCGGAGAAGCAGGAGATGTACCGGTTGCACAAGGAGGACCCCGAGACGTACACCGTGGAGCGGCTCGCCAAGGACTACCGCGTCATGCGGCAGCGCGTGCACGCCATCCTGTGGCTCAAGGAGATGGAGGAGCAGGAGGAGAGGAAGCGGGGCAAGCCGCTCGACGACTCCGTCGAGATCCTGCTCGACAGCTGCCCGGAGTACGTCAAGAGTTCGTTTGCTCTCTTAAGTTTTGTGTTGAGATAATGAGATCAAGCTCTTATATGTTGGATCAGTCTTAAGTCCAGGGACAATAAGCAGAGTTAAGAAATCGAGGGTTCTAACTTGTAAGACCATGTTTTTATTTAAGAGAAAAATGTTACAAACATACAGGGATGAACTCATGTTGGTAAAAACACCAGCAGCTTGTTAGGAAATCAATGAAAACAAGATATACAAAGAGGCCTAGTTCATCCATAACTTCAGTATGGCACTTGAGTTGTTGCTTCAAGCAAGTTCTTCCTGGATGGAAACGTTCAGTGCTCTGAATTGTCGCATTTGATTAGTAGCACTTTGGCTAGGCTTTGATAAGAACTATGCGATTTAGCTGGTTTCTAAATGGAAGTAACAGTTTAAAGCTCAGCATCTTGAATTTTTTTAGTAGATATATATAGTCAATGGAATGAAATGAGGTGAGGAATTCTTGTTAAGGGGATGAGGATGCATTAAGTTAGGTGTTTGTGTTGCAAATCTACTAATAGAGTTATTCCAGCATGAAGTTTTGGAAATCCCGGGTTAATGGCTTAATGCATTTCAGCATTTGTAAGGAAAACAGTCATTTTTTCACACGGGCTCACCCGGATTCCATTACCACCAGATAATGGAGTGAATACCTCCAGCACTTCCTAGTATCATCTTATTACAAATCAGGAAAAAAAGAAGCTCCTCATTCGATTGTTACTTTTAGAAGAGCACCAAGCCCTTCGAAAATAACTTGAATGAAGAAGGTGCAAAACGAAACCCAAGCTACTAACAGAACATTCACATCAACGTTTTCTATTTTTCCTCCAGATTTTCTCTTTGGATTCAGGTTCGTTTTGTGTCTTTTGTCATCTTCATTTGCTCCCAATCTTCAAATACTCCAGCGGGGCTTCATCCCCTTGAATGTGCAACAGACCTCCTTCATCCCGCCTACCAGTCCTTTTGGCAGCCCCTGTTCCAGCAGTATGTATCCTGAGGACTTCACTCTCCATTATATTAGCGCCGGCCACCAAGACCTCTTTCTCCTCTTCCTTCTAAAGTTCTACCCAAAATTTTAGAAATGTGCATATATAACATATGATCTCAGTTGGAGATTTAATCAATTTCTTCTCAAAACTTGCTGTGTTCCTTAGTTTCCACGTAGCCCAGCATACAACCAACAAACCAACCATGTGAAAACTTGATTTATCAGTTAGATAATGACTAGTCCACCACAGGTATTGGTCAAAAGAACCAGGCCTACTATTGGCTCCTAGAAATAATCCAATATCATCCCATACATACTTAGCAGCTGCACAATCAGAGAAAAGATGATTTACAATCTCATTCTCACAGCGAAAGCCGCAAGTTGGATCATCTGACCACATCTTCTTTAACAATACATCTCTTCTCAAAATGGCATTGTTTCCAATTAACCACATGAATATTTTAATCTTAAGAGGAATCTTAGATTTCTAAAGCACTTTCAGATTATTATTAGCGAGATGATTGTGAAGTCGTTTATAAACCGATTGAACAGAAAACCTTCCTAATGCATTCAACTTCCATCTAGGTTTGTCTTTGTTTACACCAAAGGTATAGTCAACAAAATGTTTTTGAGCTGATTTAGTTTGGTTTGTCTATCTTCATTTAACCATCTTCTGAAAGATAAATTCCAACCATTATCAGCCAACTCATGAACTAATAGACCAAGGTCATTACTAACAGCAAAAAGATTATTAAATTGCTCACATAAAGGAACAGAACCACAGCAACAATCTTCCCAAAAGTTGTTTTTTTTTCCATTCCCCACAATCATATATCTCCCTTTTAAGGTATTCACTTTTTATCTTAAGAAAATCAGACCAACATGGAGAGTCATTCTTTTTATGCTTAACATGTTTCACTGTTTTGTCACACAAATACTTTGCTTTAACTATGTCCTGCCATATGCCTTTCTCATTTTCCAGTTTCCACCACCACTGACATAAGAGACTAACATTCAAAGCACACAGATTTTGAATGCCCAGACCACCTTTTTGTTTGGGCTTGCAAATTAAAGGTCATTTCATTAAATAATACTTTATTTTATTCCCACCTCCTTGTCAAAAAAAATCTTCTAGTTTTATCCATCCTCGACAGCACAGTCTTAAGCAACAAATACGTAGACATGTGATATATAGGAATACTACTTAAACTTGAATTTATTAAGATAACCCTACCACCCATGGACAAGGACCCACCCTGCCATCCATCAAGCCTTTTTAAATGTTTTTCTTCCAGATTTCTCCAATCAATAACATGTAATCTAGAACTATTTACAAGCTCCCCAAGGTATCTAAGAGGCCAAGAACCAATTTGACAATTGAACTTATCAGAATGTTGAGTGAGTTCCTCATCCTCTCCTCTAATCATTAAAACTTCACTTTTCTGAAAATTAATTTTCAATTCATACATATATAACAACAGTTTCATGTTCCTAGCCTTTTCCAAGATACCCCATTGGGAATTAAATGTGGCACCAAGCCAGTGACAATACCATTAACTTGAACTTTAATAATCATCTTTGCTAAACAATTTGCAGCAATATTGAATAGAAAAGGTGACAAGGGATCACCTTGCCTAACACCTTTATGACTCACAAAATAAGAGCCGGTTTTGTTATTCACTTTTACACTCAAAGTGCCCTTCATCACTACTGATTTAATCCAACCACACATTTTAAACAACAGAATAGGAATTCCCAATTCACCTTATCATACGCTTTTTCGAAATCTATTTTTAAAACCAGGCCTTTTTTATTTTTCACACTAGTTTCATGCAGAATTTCATGTAAAGATAACACCCCATCCATAATGTTTCTGTTTTTGATGAAAGCATTTTGGCATTTATTAATGATCTTATCCATGAAGGGTTCTATTCTCAAAGTAAGAACTTTAGTCAGAATTTTAAAACACACATTCAATAGGCAAATTGGTCGAAATTGTTGAATTTTATCAGCATCTTTCAATTTAGGAAGAAGAGTGATAATGCCATAATTCATGCGGCTAACATCCAGAACATTATCATAGAATTCTTGAAAAACAGCAAGAAAATCCTTTTTAATGATATGCCAACACTTCTGATAAAACTCCACTGGAATACAGTCAGGACCAAGAGCTTTATTTGATTCCATCTGGAAAATGGCTATTTTTATTTCCTCTTCATCAAAAGGTTTTTCAAGGATTTCATTATCCACCCCATTCAATTTTTCATCCCCAAAAAAAAATGATCCAGCTCAAAGCCATTACCATCAGCTGGACCAAACAAGTTTTTAGATTCAGTTGCATGTTTTAAAAGATTTTCATCCCCTTCTATCAATTCCTCTCCATTATGAAGATAGAAAAAATGTATTCTTCCTTTGTAAGGAAAACAGTCATTGGTGTCAAATCCTGGATGCGTCCATCTCAGCTGGCTTATTCTGAAAATTTTGGTGTATATTATTACTGATTTGATTAACTCAACATTACATGTATATAGGCCATTGTGGAGTTGGGTAGATGATAGGAAATTGGTTTTAAATTCTTGGTGAAGACTTGAAGAGTACCATTTCAGTTTGCATGTGATGTGAATGTGCACTTATTACTTCGTATACAGTGAGGTCACTAGTTTACAAATTGTCGGTGTCTCTCGTGAACAGTGAGAATCAACCTATCAGCTTGGAAGGTTATGTTTTTAGCCTTGCCAGGATCACATGAAATTTCCCTTTTGTGTCAGGATAGTTGCATGCAATTTATGTACCTTCCCTTTTTCCCCTCTTATAATATTTTTTGCCGAATGATCTGGAACATCTGAACCTTCTTTTGTTTTATCTTGCAGGTTTTTCAATTCCCATGACAGAGAATTTCATGTTGCATCGCTTCCATATAAACCTGACTTCAAAGTTATGCCTGAGGACTGGGATGGCACGACAAGAGATCCTGATGAGGTTCTGTATGAGATTTCGATGAAGGAAGACCAGATGTTGTATGAGGAATTTGTACAACGTTTGGAGTTCAACAAGAAGAAGGTAAGGAGTGTACATTTCCTACGCCCCCTTTCATCATATTCGGCTATTTGCTAAAAGAGATTGGCTATTGTAGTGTTTGTTTTTGTTTAGATCAAGTAGACTCTCCAGCAGTCTGCTTGTAGTGACACATAAGGCCCCATGATAATTGTTTGCTATGTTTGCATTAAAATTTAGAATACTAGAAGTTTTGGAAAAAAGGAAAAATACTTTCTGCTAGGAAACTCTGTTCCTGTGAAGTTCTATGAATAGGTCTGTCAAGTTCTATGAATAGGGGAAATGGAAAAAAATATGTTCAAAGACAAATTTTCCGTTGGTCGTTGACCACCTTTCATCTTCTGGATCAGCCTTGTGTTTTCATCGAGTAATGACTGACTTGATTCTGATCTGCCTATTCTTTATTGGATTTCAGGTGGCAGGGGAGGTGAAGTGCCACAAGTACAGCAGACGGCGACCAGACGAGGGATGGACCTTCATGGTTGAGAAGCTTGGGCCACAGGGAAAGCGTGGTGCAGGAGGGGGCTGGAAGTTCGTCAGTTTACCTGATGGATCAAGCCGTCCACTAAATGATATGGAGAAGATGTATGTGAAGAGGGAGACTCCAAAACGACGACGGAGGATCATCGCTCCCTTCAAGTAACTGGAAGACCCTCCGCTTGTCCTAATGCATGTTTTCTGAATGGTCTTTTGACATTCTCCAGGGAAGCAGAAATTGTGAAATAGATCATAACCACCAGTATTGGTCATGCCTCTTTTGCAGCGTAGGAGGTGGTTTTATGTATTCCTGTCATTTGTAACAAGTTACATTCCCCATTTAGGCAGCTGAATAATATCTTTGAACTGTTGGTGTGTCTCCATCTCCACACATTGCCAGGCAACACACTTCTGGACAGTACTTCATAATCTTGAATTGCCAGGCAACACACTTTTGCAGTGTGATGCATAGTTTTGCTTAAAGCAACTTGTAGCGCATTTTGCCGGACGGAAGGCCTGAATAGGCTGAAATACATTTGTGATGTGGAGAGAGATGCATTAATTTTGTGTTCCATAAATCCTCCTCCTGTTGTTTCGAGAGCATCTGCATAACTGGAAGTCAGCATCTGTGGTTAAGTGAAATGAGCTATTCAAGTTTTCTTGTGATATAGTGGAGTGTTATGCATCTCAGATTCTCAGCTGCTCACCTGCCAGCCCAGCATATCAAATGAGCTCGGAAAGTGATAGTAGCGGCTCTCGGTGAATTTGTATTGGCGTGGATGTGGTAGGCAAACGAACATTTGCTACGATTATTGATGATGTAAATGTTTTTTTTCTTTGGATCATGTCACCATGTCGACTTTGGATCAACTACTCCTAGTTGGTACTGCATCAGTCAATGCTGTCCTCTGCCCTGGCCACGTTTTCTTAAAAACACATGGAAAGCATCCCGCGGTTTCGCGTTGGTCACGGTTAAGTTCAGATACAAAAGCCCCCAGCCACGGCAGCATTCAGGTCACCGATCTACCAACCAAAAACAACACATTTGGCCTTCTCTTCTCGGTTGGGAACTTGGAATGAATATGGGATTATGAAAAGGGTAGTGTGCACTGGGAGGCCGGGAAATACTTCCATCGGCAAAGGTGGGGTCTGTATCAGCTCCTTGCACTATGATCTTGGTTAGGTGAACTTGAAGATTGAAACAGCGGCTGATCGGGAACAAAGAAGCAGCAGAAGTTTCGTGTCATGTGTCTCGCGTTGTCCCACTTGCCTGTGGCATATTAGCGACGTTGCAAATAGGATAGGAGTGTTGTTTCGGGACGCTGCACTCTGCAGGCAGTGGATCGCTAGGTTCCGCGCAAGTTCCTGCTTTTGTCGGATCAGCCGTGCCTCTAGGCTGCCCTTGAGCAGCTCTGGCCGTCGGATTCTGTTTTGGAGGCAAAATGGCACTCGAGCAGAAGAGAAAAAGGAGAACCAGATCGCCAGTAGTCCCTCCATGCGACGTGCGAAAATTTCGCTTATTTTGTCCGTATTCTTCTTTATTTAAATTTATATAAATTTTATCAAAAATTCAAATAATATTTAAATATTTTGTATGGCCAACAGGACGAAATTTCGTTCCTTTCTCCCTTCCGTTGCCCTCCAAAATTTTCCCCCTGTCGCCACACGCCGGGCGCGCCCCCGCGGATGCGCCATCGAGCAGCGCCGATCTGGCGCCGTTGCCACGGCACCATACCAGAGACGCGTGGCGAAATCCCCAATCCAACACCGTGACCATCCTTAGCCCGCCGCCTCCATCCCACGTTCGTGCGTAGGGCCGACAGCTTGTCACCTCGTCGTAATTCGGCGGCCAAACCCACCGCAAATCGCGTCTTTTTTCCATCTTCTCCTGGTTAGTTACAGCAGCTTTCGTTTGTTTGGGGTTTTTTTTGCCCTGCCCAAGTGCCCATCCTTGGAACAAGTCAAGTATAGGTTATGAGTATAGGTTATGTGGTAGCTTGCGCACTCGGGCTTGCTTTGCTTGCGGCGAGAAGGAAATGTCAGATCCCCAAATCACAAGACCAATCCGGAGTGGAGAAGGAGAAAGATTTGGGATCGGAACCTCTGAACAAAGGAAAAGGGGAAAAACTCAAGAGAACACGAGAGAAGCTAGGGCTACAGACTAAGTGTCGGCGCAAAAAGTTGTCTTCTCATTCCTCAGAAGGGTATTTATATGAATACAACTCACGCATTACAAAAACCCATCCTGACCGTCAAAACTTGACCAAAATTAAGAAGACATCCAAGCCGTCCGAACTATCCCAATTCTTCGCCTTTGTGATTCCTTCCCTTGGCAATATACTTGTCCTCAAGTATGTTCATCAGAAACCACGATTTGAGAGTTTGGGAGTAAAATTCGAAATGTACCTTTGATGAAATCTGCATCTTCCCATGAAGCCTCTTCCGTGGCAAGTTAACCCATTGAACTAACCATCACGTCACCAATCGATCCCGACGAGGCAGAGCTCGTATCCAACACGAAACCGGTTGATCTTTATCTTCCCATCTTTGTTGACAAGAGGTAGATCTGGCCGGAACCGCCAGGACCACAATGCCTTTTGAGTTGACTAACATGGAACACCGGATGAATCCCCACTCCTTCGTAATCGGAGTTTATATGCAACATTACCCACCTTTTGCATGATCCTAATGGTCCATAGAATTTGCTAGTGAGCTTGAGCATGTCTCACCCAAATGCGGTGGCTCGATAGGGTTGCATTTTGAGGTATACCATGTCCCCAACTTCAAACTGTCTTTCACAAATTCATGTCGACATATTTCTTCATTCTTGATCGGGCTCGAGCTAAATTTTCCTTTAACCTCTTGAGCATAGTTTGCTTTTCGTGCAGAAATCTCGACTTCTTCCTCTTTTGGACCCGAATTGCTACTTCATTAATCATGGGTGGAGGAAACCCATACAAGGCTTGAAAAGGGAGATTTTGAGTGATGTGTGAAAGGTAGTGTTGTACCACCACTCTGCAAAAGCCACCAAGACATCCACCTCTTCGGTTCTTGAAATGCCATACACCGAGATAAGTCTCCAAACATTGATTAACTCTTTCCGTTTGCCCGTCGGTTTGCGGGTGGTAGGCTATGCTAAACCTCAATTCCACCTTCAAGGTCTTAAACAATTCTTGCCAAAACTTACTAGTGAAGATTCTATCTCTATCTGTCACAATAGCTAAAGGAAAGCCATGCAATTTGAAGATATTGTCAATGAAGGCTTGTGTGATGATTGAATCAATATGGATGCTTTAGGGGAATGAAATGCGCATATTTAGTGAATCTGTCCACAACAACCAAGATTACCTCATACCCTTTTGATTTTGGCATTCCTCTATAAAATCCATGGAAATATGAGTCCAAGCCATATCGTGATAGGTAGAGGTTCCAAAAGACCCGGTAATGACAAGTGTTCGATTTAGATCGTTGGCAAACTGCACACCTCGAACATAAATTTGAACTTCTTTCTTTAATCTCGGCCAATAGAATAAATTCTTAACCTCTCGATAAGTTGCTACCATACCGAGTGTCCACCTACAAATGAAAAATGCAAAGAATGGATGAGGTTTTGCCTTAATTCAGCATCATTCCCCACATAGATCCTTCCTTTATAGCGCAGCACCCCTGAATGAAGTGTATAGTCAAACTGCAGTCCTGGAGTTAATGTAAGTTGTTCCATCAACTCTCTGCAATGAGCATCCGTATGATAACTGTGTTCAATGGTCTCCATCCACACTGGAACTGCCATGGTAATGGTGTCAATTCAGAATCCTTTTGGAGAGTGCGTCTGCGACTCTATTTTCCTTTCCTCTTTTATACTCAATGGTATAGTCAAACTCTAACAGTCTCAACATAAGTTTGTGCTGAATTCCCTCCCCAATCTTACTCGCACATAAATTTGAGGCTCGGCCACCCAACGAAGAAATAGTGCACCTCTTCAAAGATTCAATTATTGCCAAGGCCTCTTTATCATAAGTGGAAAGTGCCGCACTTCTAATCCCAAGAGTTTTGCTATAGTAAGCAATAGGCCTTCCCTTTTGCATTAGAACTGCACCAATTCCTTTTGCACAAGCATCTGTCTCCAATGTAAAGAAATCCGAGAAATCAGGGAGAGCTAAAACAGGAGCAGTAGTTAGACAAAGTTTCAACTCCTCAAAGGCCTCATCTTGAGGTCTTCCCCAACAGAACCCTTCTTTCTTTAACATATCATGTAAAGGCCTGCAAATCAATCCATAATTTTTGATAAACCTCCTATAGTATCCCGTCATTCCTAGAAAACTCCTCAACTGGGACACATCCCAACACCATATCATACCCCTTTAATGGCAATACTTTGAAGGAATTACTAAATTTCTCCCCACCGATGCAATAGTTCGCATCTGCTATGTAAGAACCTGTCAAAAGAGTTCCTCCACCAGCTACTGTGACTTTTTGCAAAGGAACAATTTGGATCTTGCAAGTTGTTTGGGTAGCGAAGGTGAGATCGATGAAAGTATGAGTATGAGTCACCGCCCACCACCAGTGCCACTCCTCTTTACCCCAATGTTTACTTCTAAAGTATAAGTGGTAATTCCCACCAATCCTCTCACGACTTGGAGGAAATCGCATCGCTTGTTCTTCCGAGTCGACTTGGGAGAAACCTTGTCCACATTATCCATATTAATTTCTTCCTGCTCAGCTCGATGAGATCGCTTCTTCCCCTCACCACCATTAGGTTCACTTGTTGGTACTGTCTACATTTGTGCCCAAGGAACCATTTGCCACCACAGATTTACATACCCTGGGATAAATGGCTTCAAAGTGGTTTCTTTCTTCCGAGCAATGACCTCTCAGTAAATGGTTTGTTTCTAACAGGTTGGAAGTGTTCTGCTTTGCCCAAAATTAGCATTGTGAACAGCTTTTCTTTACCATCGCTCCCGCTCCTTTCTCCATGTCCTTTGCCATCCAATAAGCTTCACAAAGACTTTGTGGTTTCAAAGGTTTGAGATAATGTTTGATATCATTCCTCAACCCATTTACAAAGCACTTAACAAAGAATTGAGGGTTCTGCAGGGTTCTCACTCTTGTAAATGACCATGAGTTCTTCAAATTTGTCAATGTAACTGAGACACTATTGTTGTATTGCTTCACCGAATGAAAATTCTCCAACACTTCATAACCACTATGTTGAGCAAAACGGTCACAAACCATTGCACAAAAGTCTGGCCAAGGTGGAGGATTCCAAAGCAATCCTGTGCTCCTTAACCACCTATCTGCCCTGCCCACCATATATATTTGGGCTAAGTCAAACTTAGCTTCATCAGGAACGTTGGCCATTGCAAAATATGTCTCACTTTGCCTAATCCATTCTAGGGCTCTCTCCATCAAATCTAGGAAGTCTAGTTTAGGACCCTTGGCAATTGATTTATAGAAGCTATGAACCCTTTCGTTACTGGGATTGGGATTCCACTGTTTAGCATGATACTGAGACTGAGGTTGACTCAAGTAATCTCTAGGATTCTGAGACCATTGTCTTGCCAAATCTGGGCCCTGGCTTTGATTCAAGTTGTTCAAGGTAGGAGAGGCGAGAAATGGTTGTGGCATCTGACTCTGACCCCAAGCATTGTGCACAACTGAATAACCAGTAGAAGGCGAGTTGAAGTTACCTTCACGTGTGCCCATCAATTGGATTCCTTGAGTGCTATTGAGATTAATCTGCCTCAAATCTTCTATTCTTCTGGTCATCTCCATCTCCAATTCCCCCGATTGAGCCTGATCGGGCAATTTTCTAGGTTCTTCTGTCGGCCGCAAGTTGGAAGCACATCTTCCCGTGGTCGATCGATGGTCGGCGCTTGAAGATACTAACCCATGCAAGAACGATTCCATCCTGTTCATCTGCTCTTGCATCCCCGTCACTTGTTTTTGCAAGTCCCCCATCTGTCGTTGCACCATGTCGGCCTTGTAATTGGCCTCCAAAACCTCTTGCCTAACTGCAGTGAGTTCAGACGCCTCCTCTTCTTTTCTTGCCATGGTTTTAGTCATTCCTTCCCAGATCAGTGCTAGGCTTAGGGATTTTTACTACGGAATAGACCCGGAACCTTTACCCGCACCAATCTCTTCCGTCTCCAAGCTGGAATATGATCGGGGATTTTACGGAGAACCCAAAGTTCCCAACCCAATCACCCCAACTGGCTGCGCTGAGGATTCGAGTGGCTCTGATACCAATTTGTCAGATCCCCAAATCACAAGACCAATCCGGAGTGGAGAAGGAGAAAGATTTGGGATCGGAACCTCTGAACAAAGGAAAAGGGGAAAAACTCAAGAGAACACGAGAGAAGCTAGGGCTACAGACTAAGTGTCGGCGCAAAAAGTTGTCTTCTCATTCCTCAGAAGGGTATTTATATGAATACAACTCACGCATTACAAAAACCCATCCTGACCGTCAAAACTTGACCAAAATTAAGAAGACATCCAAGCCGTCCGAACTATCCCAATTCTTCAGTCTTTGACAGGAAAGGGAGGGAGCAATGGGCGGAGCGGAGGATGGGCCGCACGCCGCGGCCGGCCACCCAACGAACGGGCACGCCAATGGGGGCGTGGAGGAGAAGCTGGACGAGCTGGCCTCACAATCATATCGAACTTGAAGCTCTAACCATGTTTTTTTTCAATCTAGCACCTACAATTGCAATTATCGTTCTCTGCTTGAAAACTACGTTATAAATTATTATGAATTCAAGAAGTAATCGGTTGTATCGGTGACAATAATGTACATTAAAAATTAATTTCTGTTATTGGAGAAAAATAAACTTCCCAGATGACTATTGCTAAATTTTCCAGAAATGTTTTTTTCACTCATTGAATAATCTATTTAACTGTATTCATTGGCATGGTTGGACCTTATATAATTATCTCTATGTTTCTTCAACATGCGCAGAGATAACTAATTATTGACCTTGCAATTTAACTTATTGGTCATGAATCATGCTTTCTGTTGCTCAGAAACCCTTCGAACGATGGTTGTTGAAGATGGTGGTAGGCTTAGTAGACTCGTGCGTGTTCTGTCCCCACGATTCGAACAAGTGTCGTCAAAGACGACGGTAGACTCGATAGGCTCATGCGTGCTCCGTCCCCTACCATTCGAACAAGTGTTGGAAAATATGACGGTAGAATCGGTAGGCTCATGCGCACTATGAGGGCTTAGGTACGACACGCTAGGCGTCAGAAGTTCACTTGATGAGAGCGCGCTTGCCCCTGAGTGTTGATTTATGGTTCATAGAGTGGTGTGGGGCACGATAGCCTCCACACGTTAATTTATACTCCGTAAAGTGGAGCAGGGCGCATTGGCCTCCATACACTTGTTTAGACTCCGTAGAGTATGTCGGGGCTCGTCGAGCTCCCGACGTTCGTTTAGACTCTGTAGAGTGGTGCGGGAAGCGTTAGCCCTTAGCACACTTGTTTAGACTTCGCAAAGTGGTGCGGGGCACGTTGGCTTCCGCACGCTCGTTTAGACTCCGCAGAGTACGCACGTTGGGCATCAGACGTTTGTTTAGGCTCGATAGAGTGGTGCAGGACGTGTTGGCCTCCGCACGCTTGTTTAGACTTCGTAGAGTACATCGAGACGCATTGGGCTCCCGGTGTTCGTTTAGATTCCGTAGAGTGGTGTAGGGTGCGTTGGCCTCCGCACGCTCGTTTAGACTCCGTAGAGTATGCTGAGACGTGTTGGGCTCCCGATGTTCGTTTAGATTTTGTAGAGTGGTGCATGGCGCGTTGGCCTCCACACATTCGTTTAGACTCTGTAGAGTACGATGGGGCACGTTGGGCTTCTGCACGTTCGTTTAGACTCTGTATAGTGGTGTGGGGTGCATTGGCCCCTTTGGGCACTCAGTGTTCGTTTCAACTCCGTAGTGTGGTGCGGGGTGCGTTGGCCTCCGCATGCTTGTTTAGACTCTGTAGAATACTCCGGGGGGAATTAGGCTCCCAGTGTTCGTTTAGACTCCGTAGAGTACACCGGAGTGTGTTGAGCTCTTAGCGTTCGTTTAGACTTCGTAGAGTGGTGTAGGGTGCAATGGCCTCCGCACTTTAGTTTAGACTCTGTAGAATACGTTGGAGCGTTTTGGGCTCCTAGCTTTCATTTAGACTCCGTAGAGTGGTGCGGGCTGTGATGGCCTCCGCACTTTTATTTAGACTCCATAGAGCATGCTGAAGCGCGTTGGGCTCCCAGCGTTCATTTAGACTCCGTAGAGTGGTGTGTGGTGCGATGGCCTCCGCACTTTAGTTTAGACTCTGTAGAATACGTTAGGACGCGTTGGGCCCTTGGCATTTGTCTAGACTCCGTAGAGTTGTGCAAGGCACGATGGTATCCACACTTTAGTTTAGAGTCCACATAGTATGCTAGGGTGCGTTGGGCTTCCAGCGTTCGTTTAGATTCCGTAGAGTTGTGCAGGGTGCGATGGCCTCCACACTTTAGTTTAGACTCCATAGAGTGTGCCAGGGCGTGTTGGGATCCAGGCGTTCATTTAAACTCTGTAGAGTGGTACGGGGCGTGATGGCTTCCGTACTTTAGTTTAGACTCCGTAGAATATGATGGGGCGCATTAGGCTCCTAGCATTTGTTTAAACTCCGTGGAGTTGTGCAGGGTGCAATATCCTTCACACTTTAGTTTAGACTCTATAGAGTACATCGGGCGTGTTGGGCTCCCGACATTCATTTAGACTCCATAGAGTTGTGCGGGGCACGATGGCCTCCACACTTCAGTTTAGACTCTGTAGAGTAGTGTGCAACCATTTATAGACTCGTTTTGTTGGGGAGAAATACTTTATTCAACCTCATTTGAGTGGGTAAGCTTCACATTATATTCTTACAAGCGTGGCTCGTGGGCCTACGAGCTAGGATGCTTACATGCGTCGCGGTCAGCGTGATCCTCCATGCAGGTAGGTGCAATAGCGGCAGAGGTGATTGCCATTCCAAGTGTGCTTTAGTCGTTCACCTTCGAGGGAGAAAAGTAGTATGAGCCTGCTTTGAAGGAGGTTGTCACTCTGTACGGGCCCTCCCACTTGAACTCCAGTTTGCTTGTCATGACAGCTTTGAGAGCCTTCTTGAGGACGAGGTCCCCCACGGTGAGATAGCGAGGCTTGACCTTCTTGTTATAGGGAGCTACAGTCGTCCCTAAGTATTTCATGATGTTATTAGCCGCCTGGACTCTAGCCTTGTTGACAAGGTCCAACGATCCTCTAGTGGTTCCTTGACTAATGCACAATGGGATTTCACTTTGAGCTCTTCGGTCGCAAAAAAATATCATCAGGGCTATTCTACAAATAAGTTCTCCTAAAGGACCAAAAAATAAAAATTTCTCAAAACTAAACCTCACTGTTGCATCGGAGGCCTATGAATCGACTAGAGCAGCAAAGCTTCAGACTCGCTGGATGACTTTGACTGGCCAACAGTATCTCTTGCATTCTTCATGGATTAGTTCACATACAGTACTATTTCTCTAGTATCAGCATTGCTTGGGGAGTCTTAAGTATCACGTTGTGGTAGCGCTCGGGCTAGAGGAGAGGATGCCATGAGGAACAGGGTGAGGTCGGGACTTAGAGCGAATGAGGTGTGTACACTACAATCATGTCTGGAGCAGCCGAGCTCTGACTAGACCGAGCTAGGTAGAGGGCAAAATAGACAGTTTACAGTTAGTTTTAGCAAAAACTTTTGGAAATACTAGAATACAACTATAGTGATAAATCTCATATATTTAGTGCTTAATAATAACAAATTATAAATAAACTTAAAAATAATAAATATTAAATAAGAGATCTTGGGCTACGCTCACGACAGCGGTCAGCGATGGCTTCTCGTGTACTGTAGCACTTTTGTCCTTATTTGTTTTTTTGTTTTTTAGTATTTTTGTGTTTTGTTTTTTTCTCATATTCCTTTGCATTCTCCGTGATAGGCTAATATGTTATTTTTATTTTTATATTTTTAAATTTAATTATGCTCAATAAGCTAACCTAACTACAGTAAAAAATTAGTTAATTACAGTAAAATTTTAATCAAAAATTATAAATTATCGTTATTCCAAACGGCATACGGTGAATATCGACCTACATTTACCTCTCTCTACCGGCGTGAGCTGAAATGCACAGCCGCACAGGTCGGCTGTGCACCTTGGATAAGTAGAGCAAAGGAAAATTGGACACATAGCCTAACCTAGGGCTTAGACTTCTGTCTAGTCAAACCTACAGCCTGTCAGAAAAAAACAAAGCTAGAGCACAACAAAATTCTAGTACTACTGCGTCATACTTCGTGCTCGTAAGAAAAAAGTTTACTGCTTTGGACCGTAGGTTTTTGACATACATCTCGTAAGAATTCTACAAGAATCAGACAATTTTTTGAAAACGAGAAAAATACCCGCATTTCAAACAACGCCTTTTAGTGTATCGATGCAAGAGTGAAAAAAAGAAAAGAAAATGCAACTTGGTCACAGCAAATGGAAAATATCAGCTCATGTATTTTTTTGCCCCTAGTATTTTAACACATGATGCAATGCAATTAGCAAATCGGCACCAGCGGTGGAAAAAGGCCACGAGCAGTAGATGACCAGGGCCTTGTATGGTGGTGTTAAATCCGGGATTGTTTTTTTATAGGGGAAGTTCAAAGCAGAAAGCACATGCAGAAAATCCGAGCGGCAGAGGCCGTCGCTTTGGTGGTGCTACTCTACAGCAGTCCGTCTCCATCTCTGACACGCCTCAAAACCGGCAAAAGCACGCGTAAAAATCCCTTTTTTTAATCCCCCTCCTCTCCGGCTGCGAAACCAACGACGGCCGCCCAAACCGCCTCCTCGCCTCGCCACCGCCCCGCCTCCCTCTCGCGCTCGTGGTCTCTCGTTGGTTTCGCCGCTTAATCTGCTCACTCCTTTTTTACCCGCCGATTTAATCGAACGCGTCGTGTGGGAGGCGGCAACCTTTGCCTTTCGGATCGCTTCCTTTCTGTTCCCGCCGGTGCCTGCGCGGGGGGATTCCTGAGGCGGGGAGCGCCTGTCCCGCGTGTCTTGGAGGGTAATCTCTGGGGTCAAGGGTGGAGAGTTCCGGTCTTGGCGAGCTGGGCTCGAGTTCTCGGCGGTCGTCCATGGGGGAGAGGTGGCCCAGCTACAGGGACAGGGACAGGGGCGCAGGCGAGCCCGGCAAGCATTGGCGGCCACCGCGCTCTCAAGGTTCGTCTCTTGATCCGTGCTGACCTCGTTAATCTTACTAATATTCGCGCTTTGCTTGCTTGCATTTGGTCCGATTGGTTGCGCCGTTTCTCGGTTTCTGGGCGATTTCCCGTGTTGGAATTTTAGAATGCGCAGGGAAGAAATGTGTTTGGGCTGGGGGAGTTTAAGCTTCCCTCTCTTCCATGATCCATGTGTTCCTGGCTATGTGGAGACGCGGTAACTTTTTGGGTAAAATTGGCTGGGTAGGTAGTAACATCATGTAGATAGCATGTACAACCCTTTTGGTGATGTTTGCCAGCGTGTGGCCGCGTGCCCCTATGGGGTAATAAGTACATCCTCTTTGAGGATGCAACTCTTGCAAGGAAAATGACGTGCAAGGAAAATGTTGATGAGTTCATGTTACATTCTTGACCATTACATATTCTAGGGAGCTCTGATCTTTCGGTGCAAAATCTTAAGGAGAATTATCGGTACGAGTGTTCTTTGCAGTTCTACAAGAATGCTGATACGATAGCATATTGTGCTAAAAAGGAACATTATTTTTCAGAAATATTAAATGACAGTTCAACATTTTAAGCCTTGTGATTGGATAGGGGTCAACCATTCATCTGCACACCCATGTCCCCCGCCAGCGCTCGGGTAGGAAGCGAATAGAGTGTGTTGCAACTACGACATTGGATGGATTCTTTAGCAAAGCCCCCTTGTAATGAGCTATTTAATAACCTAATTCCATTGTGCGTTTCAAAAGTTGTATTTCTTGTGACACATCAAAATTTCAGAAAGGAAAAGGTCCATATTTGGTACCTATACTTTCAAGTTGGCTCGATTCACCCCTGAACTATAAAACCTGTTATCTAACACCCTCTGCTTGCAATAGCAGATCAAACCCCCCCTGGCAGCCCGAAATGTGGTTTTGGACATGACGTGGTGTCCAACTCATCCAGTGGGCCAAAGAAAGGGGTGACTCAGTAGGTGGGGCCTACCTGTAAGAGAGGGAGAGATAAAGAAGGGGTTCATTTTCTTCCCCTGTGTTTGTACCGAGACACGGCCAGTGGCATCGGGCAAGGCTAGGCACCGATGGGAAGATGGCAATGGGGTCTCAAGAATTGGCAAAACAAAATGAGGGTGATGAGACGAACAAGGTGGTGGTGGTGGTTTGGGCATAGGCGCACTGAGGACACACTTGTGTAGTTGTGTTGCTCGAGGCGGCAGCAATGGCTAGGACACACGGCAACAATGGGGTGGCCGGGGAAGAGATGTGATTGTGTCAAAACGTAGAATATGAGAAGGTTAATCTTTGGTGTGAACTATTTGGGTCGATACTTACCGACAAAGGTATACAGCGGCGATTATTCCAATCGGAGCCAAAGGAGAAGAACCTTGAGTATCATCAGCCAGGACCAAGAAAATGAAATTAACTTGTTGGGGTGAATGAGGGATAGATAGAACACATTTCGACACGAATGGTTTTGTAAGAAACTCACCGAAGAGATCAAAGTGGGCCCTAAACTGTAATACTACCGCCGCCATGGCTGCCGCCCAGCTCGCCGTCGTTGACCTCTGGCCAAACCACTGCCACCCGTAGATTCGCCCTGAGCCACTTGACCCATTCCCAAGCACCGCCGCCCTCGCCACCATTGTGTTTGCCTCCAGTGAAGCCGTCTCTATCCATCACCATGGTTCTCATGCTCTGAACCACTGACAAGCTGGTCCCACTCTGATGACACATCATTTGCTGAGTCAGAAGCCCCGTCATGTCCAAAACCACCTTTCGAGCTGCAAGGGGGGATTTGATTTGGTATTGCAAGTAGAGGGTGTTAGATAACCGGTTTTATAGTTCAGGTGGTGAATTGAACCAACATGAAAGTACATGTACCAAATATGGACTTTTTCCTTTCAAAAATGTACTATAATTTGATATAGTTGTAGTAGACCTCATATTCTGAACTCAGTTATGTGAATATGAGACCATGCTAGTTAGAACATGCATGGGATGCTAAAAAGTTCATGGAAGTTAGCACTTTCGGGCCAAATTTATTGGTGAAAACTAATTTGAATTCTATGATTAACCTAAGTTGAAACTGTACTCTCTGATGCATTTATTGCCAGTAGCAGAGATTTTGGCAATGCCTTTTATTGTTCCCCACTGTAATTACTAGATTTCTTGTTATGCGATCTAGTCGTTTATTGTACCAAATTTGCATTAGTTCATATTGATTTGCTATCATTTAAGTAAAAGTACCCCTATTTATGTTAGTTTATCTGCATATGTTACTACTAGGTATATTCATGACTCCTAGTTAGTCCCTTTCTTATCTTTTGCTGGCTTATTCCCATTGTAGTTTTCCTCTGGTCAGGGTTCTTACATCCCAATAGTAGCAAACATAAGTTATTTTCTCTACATAGATTAGTGTCATGTACTCACAACACATGGTTTATGTTTGACTTTCAGGGGGTGGGAATTTCTCTGTTCCATTGTGGGAGAAGAAGTTTTGCACTGATGCTTGTGGTATCCCCTGGGGTAAACTGTGTGAGGCCAAGAAATTGATGTCGTTGTACAAAAATGTTGTTGACTGGGATGATTCAGCTGCATTAGAGGCTTTCAAAGAAGCAAAGGCCCGTTTCTGTGCTGTATATCATGGTCATCCTTGTGATATCCCTTTACCTGACCCAAACATGTACATTGACACAGTCGACCCAGATGAACATGTTGATCCTGAATTGGTGGCTGATCTGGAGAAGTCATGGCGTGCTGTTCCCAAAAGGGATAATGCTGCTCCTGATGGTTGGGACTCCTTTATTTTCACAGACAAGCCAGTTCCGGCCACAGGATGGGGTGATGGGGAAACAAGCAACACTCCCGGTCAGCAGTACTCTGTAAACTGGGATAATCACGTGCAACAGCCAATTGAAGCGAATGGCAAGCAAAGCTCAGTAAATTGGGATAATTATGTCAACCAGCCTGCACAACCAACTGTTCAGCAAAGCTCAGAAAATTGGGACACCTATGTGGAACAGCAAGGTCAAACAAGCAACTGGGGGGCGTCAACCATGCTCTGCACGTCCATCTGGGACATGAAGGGTGTCTCCCTGGATGCATGGAAACGTGATTACAGTTGGGGTTCTGCAGCTATTCAGACAGATCCATGGGACAACCATAGAGATAGCTCTTATGTGCCCGACAGCCAGGGCGGGTCATATGGACACTGGAGAAGGCGAAATAACGAGTCAGGCAGAAGGAGCAGCAGGAATAGAGATAGAGGAGGGCTTATTAGCTCAAAGGCCATGAAATCAAAGCACCATGCCGATGAGCATAGTGGCGCGAATATTGGCTGGAGGCACTGCCGATTAAGAAACAACGTGCATTACTCTTATGAGAAACCTGGTTACGCCAACCAGTCACTAGCAATGTGAGTAAGAAGGCTTGCAGCCATTGAGATCTTGCTGCTGACCACTTCTTGGCATTTGAGGGTGTCATGTTGCACTAGTAAATGTGGGCATCTTCAGATGAGCTAGAATAGAGCTAGCCGAGGACCCCTGTAGGTTAATAGTTTCCTTCTTGAAGTTCCTGTAGATAGTACCCCCTACCAACCTAGTGACGGTTTTATCAAGCCATTTGCACCCTTTGTACATATATACGTTTCGAGCCCAGTCGTTTTTGTTTACTGGCTGTATTGCAGCGTCAATGTTGCATAGTGGGAACGAAGACGGTACCTGTGTTAACTGTTTATTCCGTGGTGGTGAAAACGATTGGTCGTACCGATCGAGTTAGGATCTTATTCTAATAATAGTTTAATCTCTCGTTTGTGTTTAGGTTGCTATCATGCTAATAGCTGCAATTTCCTTTAATTCTCTCTCACCCATTTCCTGCGCTCTTTGCATTCTGAAAGGATATGCCTCTGCTCGGAATCTGAATCAGGAATACGCGTGGCTTGCAGTGCAACTGAGGTGGTGTTGCTACTCTAGTCCTATGTGACATAGCAAATGATTCAGATTTCAGACCAACTGTGATGCTTTGATACAGTCCTGGAGCTCATGCAGACGATGGAATACTCGCCGGCCCTCAAAGATAAGCCTCAGCAGGAAACCAGATTAATCTGTCTGAGCAGATGTGAACGTGTGACTCGATTAACAATTTAACATCGTACCATCTGAAAGTTCTAGTTGCAACACACGGCGTGGAGAGATGTTCAGTTATAGGGCTAAGCATATTTGGTCATGAATTCATTATCAACATAAGCTTAATGGGCATATATATTAGTAAGTACTAGCACAAATAGAACCATATATTCATGATGCAAATACTTGTAAAACATTTGGCCCAGAGAGGGATTAGACACGATATATCACTCGATTGATATCCTACAAACCCAAATCCACAGTGATCTATAACCTCCGGTAACAAATGACTGCAAACTATCTCTACCCCAGCTTGGATAATTACAGCATGCTGAATCATTTCCTCTGCAGAGGAAGTGATTCTATGATATAATTACAGGCCTCGTCTCGTCGGTGCCTATAGCTTCAGTACAAGCCCAATTGGACTGTGGTCGCTGAATGATACATCCGGAAGAATGTACGAATCATGAACCTTGTCGGCAATAGATTCTGACGCAAGAAAGTAATCTAATCGCCAACCTGCTAAATGAAAACAAAATATTAGAACCAGCTACGCTTATATTTCTACAGGGAGGAGAGAAAGCTCTCATTATCCTTAAAATCTAGGGAAATAAGCATTAGGTTTTTTATCTTTTATTTATGAGAAATATGGAGTATAGCACAAATTTTGGACCATATATTTTCTAAATTATAATCCCTTGATTGTACTACTTGAGAAAATTGTCCTAGGTAGACATGCAGTTTTGCAGTTGTCACGCGCTGAATCACTGTGCACAGTACCACTCATGCGTGCCGAATTATTGTTTATGGTATTGTTCACATGCATGAACAGTACCCACATACTATAGCAGCACACATGGCAATGTCAAATTAGTAAGAATAGAGATAAGAATAGTTAGTTTCATTATTATATAAGTTTACCACTTTATAGATATATTCCATCTATTAGAGATAAGTTTTATTAGAGATAGAGATTATTTCTTAGAGGTTAATCCTATAAAAGGAACTGTATGTATCTATTATCATCAACCAATAAATAATGAAGAAATATTCCCAAGCCCCGATTCCTAGCTCTGGTCTCACCCCTAGACTAGCTACTCTAGATCCGTTCCTCTCCCTCAATCGGTGTCCTCTTTCGTCTAGCACCATTCTATCTCAAATCGTCGTCTTCGTCTGACTTCTCTTCAATGGATATTTATCCTGTTATGAACTAAGGTTCATGACAATTGGTATTAAATCAGTCGATCCATTTCCACGACTTCTGCTTGCCATGAAATGCGCCATTGTTGTTCCACATTCGCTGCCCTCGTCGCCGGCAACTTCCTCGACATCAAGCAACGCTAAGTCGCGCCTTCACCATCAATCGTCGTCAACACACTTTGATCTCCCACGCGGGGTATCGCAGTTACTCACTAGATTGGGTCTACCAAGGGCTGCAACCATGGCCGCCACTACAGCTCAAGGATGAGCTATCGCCGAAGGGGGGAGAAGTTGTCACGCGCCGAATCACTGTTCACGGTACTATTTGCACGTGACAAATCACTGTTCACACGTGTGAACAGTGCACGTGTACTGTAACAGCATGTATAGCGATGTCAAATTAGTAAGGATAGAGATATAAATAGTTAATTTCATTATTATATGAGTTTACTACCTTATAGATATATTTCATTTATTAAAGATAAATCTTCTTAAAGATAGAGATTAGTTCTTAGAGGTTAGGTCGAGTTATCCCTATAAAAGGGACAATATGTATCCATTATCATCAAGTAATGAATAATGAAGAAGTATTCTCAAGCCCTGATTCCTAACTCTAGTCTCCCCTAGACCAGCTACTCTAGATTCATCCCTCTTCCCAAATCGGTACCCTCTTTCGTCTAGCGCCGTTCTACCTTAAGTCGTCGTCGTCTGATTTCTCTCCGACAAATATTTATCCCGTTATGAACTAAGATTCATGGCACCAATATATGTTTATATTGGTAAGTGTATTAATGTCTTTTCCCATCATCTAGGGTTTAGGGTTGTATGTGTTGAGTCTGTACTATATAAACCCTTTTGGGTTGTGCAATATACAAGTAAGCATTCCAACTTACATGGTATCAAAGCCCTAAAGCTTGATCCAAGTCGTCGCCGACCGACTAGCGCTCGCCTTGTCCAACTGCTGCTGCCCCCGGGAGGAGTCATCTCCGCTCCCGAGGGCGGCCACCTCCTCGGATCCGGCCTCTGCAACCTCCCAGCCGCCCGTGACATTGCGCATACCTCTCGCTCGCACCGCTCCGTCGCTTGGATCTGGCCACCTCTGACGCCGTGGAGCCCGGATCCGGCCGCCTCCGATGCCGCCAAGTTCGGATCCAACCGCCTCCAGGTCGGATCCCGTCGTCTTTGTCATCGTCGAGCTCGAATCGCCACCTCGGGCGGATCGGATCTCTGTCGACTCGGCCCTTCTTTCTGCCGCCATCGCCTCGCATTGGGCCACCTACGTCTCCAGTAGCCTAAGCCCGCACCGGCACCTCCTCTCGGCCTTTCGGCCGTCGTCGCCTCGGATCCGGCCTCCTCTACGCTAGATCCGCTGCCCGGCCAGATCCAGCACCCTCCTTGCTACCTCGAGCCTACCACCTCCTCTCGGCCGCCACCGCTGCTACTGCCTTTTGGCCAGATCCGGCTGTCTCTGCCCATCGCCGCCCAGATCCGGCTATCTCCGCCGCCCTCAACACGTCGGGCCACCGCCACCGCTCTTGGATTCGACCAGAGCTGCCGACACCTCGGAACCCCTCCCTTGATGCCGGATTCCATCGCCGCTCCCATGGCCACCGCCACCGAATCCCATCACGCACGGCCCTAGGGAGCTGCCTCCTCCGCGCTTGGCTCCGAGGAACCGCCGTGCCATGCCTCCTCCCGGTCAACCTGCCGCCTTCTCCCGGCCAGCACGGACGCGCCTCGGCCGCCTCAGGCCAGCTCCACCTCCGACCGGCTTTGCCCTCCGAGCTACGCCCATGCTCGGCCATCTCCCGGCATTTTGTTTGTTGCTTAATAGAGAGGGAGAGAGGAGATGGGGAAATAGGGAGAGGAGATGGGGGCTATTGAAGGATGTGTGCTACCGCTCCTAGTTTAGCTGAGTTTTTTTCCTTTTGAGTTTTCTGTTTGCATCCATCTAAGTCCATAGTATCTCTCTGTTAGTTCGTCAATGTCGTGCAAGTCCAGAAAATTCCAATCAATCAGTCAATTGCTTTACTAGCCATAGTCTATCCTCTTGGATTGAGTATGGTCCTATTCTTTCTTTTGCATAGTCACAGCCGTCGCTTTTCTCTTTGAGCCGCTTCAAATCGAAGAAATCTTTATAATGCCGCTGTTTCTCTTTGAGCCACTGCCCTAAGCTTCTAAGGTCGCTGTGCTTCTTCTACATAGCGCCTCCGTTGCACTTCTTGTGCACAGTGCTGCCGTTGTCTCAGACTTCGATCTGCGCTATTATGCTTCTATCTCTCTCTTCGGCTTGATTTGACAGCTCTCTCTATTTATTTCTCCTTCTATATTCTCTTCGTTGTGTTACCGCGGTCGATTTTGCCCCCGCTTACTTCTGCTTTCCCAGCCCCTACACTTTGTGTTTTCTAGGCTGTTGCACGATTCCGGATGGTTGGTACTCGACACAATTTTTCAAGAGCCGCACGTTATGACGACAACTAAGACTCGGACTTCAGATTTTTTCCCTTTTTTTAGTGTAAACCTTTTCAAATGTAATGCTATTGCTTATACCTTGTATTTGAGGGAGGGTGTTAAGGATATTAGTGTCTTTTCCTATTATTTAGGATTGTGTGTGTTGAGACTGTACTATATAAGCCCTTTGAAGCTGTACAATATACAAGTAAGCATTCTAACTTACATATATTTCACAGTAGACCTAGCACTCAAGGATGATTAAATAGTTACTTCCACAGGTGCTAAGACAATACTACTCCTTTAATGAAAGTTGGCAGGCCCTTGCTATTTTTTCTAAAGATTTCCCACAGGTAGTGACACCTTTTGGCACCAGGGTAACAGGAATTGGAAAGATACTAGCAGTAGGTTGTTACAGACAATAGTAATTGTAAAATGGAGGACTTTCTCTGCAGTAGTTCGAATGCAACAAGAAAGCAAATGCAAACAATACTGACACATTTATGAAATGAAGTATTTAACCAATATAATATTGTACCTTTATTGGTTATGCGCTGGTTTTCACCCCAGAAGGTGTAGGCCACAGCCTTAGGATGCTTTTTTCTGAAGGTATCAATGAGGCCTCTGCTAGAAAAGTATGTCTCAAATGATTCCCTCTCATAAATTGTGAAACCTGCAGCCTCGGTTTTTGCCTGAAAAATAGTGCTGAGTAAGGAATTCCCAAACTACATGCTACAGCAAGGGACTACTAAAACATGAAGGTAACTCGTGTACTAAAATGGGAATTCTGAAACAACCTAAGCTGTTCCGTGCTCAGAAGATGTAAATGGAATAGAAACAGCAACTCGGAATATTTTTGTTGACTTTTTAACTCTATTGGCAATTCAATATTAAACTTGGAAAACTGACAAAGTAAGTTCAAGACTATGTTGTCATGTCACATTCTGGCAAATGGCAAGAAACATACTTTAACGTTTCTTCAATAGTCTCCTTTAGCTGAACCTCCTCGCTCATGGACATTTTTTAGAGCATCCTGTACAGAAGTACATGTCCTTATCTGATAGCTAATGCATGGCAACTATCACTGTTGCTCCAAAAGTTACCATTTTCATGCAATCCACATATATGAATCAATACCTGGACCCTTTTTAATTTCTCTAAACTTTCTGTTACTGTTGTAAATAAGGAACCACACACGTCCAAAAAAAGTTCTTTTTATCACAGACACAGAGCATGTAATATTTCATAACAGGCAATTGCATTTCATATCTAACTGCTCCACTACAGACATCAATAAGACAAGGTAGAACAGCCGAATACACAAAATTTTGTTTCCAATTCCAATACAGTATATCCACACATACATCTTGAAATTCTCCTAGGTTAATAATAAGTATCTATGTGACAATGTGTGAACTAACATACAAGCGTCATCTAACCATGCACATTTTGATTTACGAAGACAAGGACAATACCCGTGCTAGAACGTATAAATGTAAGGACAGAGCTTTTGAATGAGAATTGTTCAAATATGATAAGAGAACTTACTGGAGGATTGTGAATGTCAATACTTTGACGAGCACAGTTAAGATCACCAGCAACAATTACCGGTTTGGAATTTTCCAGTTTCTACAGATCAAAAAGGTATATATATATATCAGTTTTACATTGAAAAGTTATCTTGCAAGGATCACATTGTGAAGTTGTTCTACGATATATGGTGCAGAACTGCAGATATCAACCATAACAATACTCCTCATGTACAGGCAAAACAATAGATCATATAAAGTGAATATGTAGCACATGATATATTGATGTCAAAAGGAAAATGAGACTGGAGAGCTAGGTAAGTAGACGCACTTTTATATAATCACTAAAGCATGGATCCCAACTATTGATCCTGTAATTCTGAAGATCAAGATGGAAAAAAATAAAATGAGATATAAGCAACAACAGTAAAACATAAAGCAAAAGTTATAATGAAAAGGAAGATCAGTCTTACCAGTCTGCGTAGGCCACGACCAGAATTTGGGACATAAGCATTTACCAAGTAAAATCCATCAAACTCCAAAGTAATAACCCTGCCCTCCTGATCATGTTCTGGTATGCCAATTCCGTATTGGACAGAGATTGGTTTTACCTATGAAGGTGATGGAAGCACAAGCCAAAACCATGTTACGATCTACTTTGCATCAACAGATGCGTTGTGTAAAACTAATATGTACAGTGAAATCAGCCAACTTATGAAGAAGTTTAGTTTGAGTACTATGAAAACTTCTAATGCGAGGAGACCCTATTGTTTTATGAACTAGGTACAAAAGGGGGGTCTTGAGCATTGACCAACAAGATACTATACCCGTGAAATTGCTGCAGTCCCTGAATAGCCAAGCCTTGAGACACTGCATGACCGATAGCTGTTGTCATAGTCTGCTATCAGGTTCTCAAAGTCTTTAACATCCTTCTCCTGAAAACAGAACAAAAATGTAGTCATCATCATGTACATATCATATGAACGACCACCCACCCATCCACCATATCAGGTGATGGTGGTTTGGAAAACCCCCACCCCATGTGCACATTGAAGCTACCCATGACCCATGAAAAGTTGAAGGTAGGAAGTACTGTAGATTAATAGTCTAATAATGGTGGCAACATGAAAACCTGCCTCCAAATGTGTTTCTTGAAGGCATAATACATCAAAATTCTCTCTCTGAGCCAATTCAAGCGCAGAAAACCCTCCTGACTCCAAAACAGTTCTCAGCCCATTAACATTCCAGGATAGAATCTTCATACACTTGGTATCGCTGCTAAGTGGTGGAGGCCTCATGGTCCTTGGATCGTACGCGAACCATCCGGGCAATCTTTCTCTGTGGGTAAGTTTAGTCCAGGGCTCACGCCTATCGGCAGGATGTCCACGCTGAAAACCTGATGTGCTCGCCATCTTTCTCCTTGTCAATGCCACAATTCTTGTTTGCCTGAATCCAGAAACAAGACTTCAGAAAAGAACACAAGAGCTCCATCTTTTCCTAGTTTGTCATACGAAACTAAAACTAAATCGAATTCTGTTTGTAAAAGGTAGGATCGAAGATGAGCAGAATAATTGTCATGCAAGAATGCAGGTGAGATTTGATCAGAGAAGCGCTTTTCATCATAAATCAAGCAATTTCTATGGAAGTACTAGATATGTGCAAAAAAAGGCAATCCCATACAGGAAATTGGGTTCTTATCCATAATTTGTACCAAGTAAATACCATCGAGTGAATAAAAGTAAGTAATCAAAGCCGCCCAGTTCCCAAACAAGAACACGGTCTTTGTTAGTGATATGCCCTAGAGGTAATCATGGAGATGATTGTATCACTTCTATATTTATGATCTTTTGAATAATATATTATTTTGTCCCTTGAATAAATGTCTTTAATATTGATCAACAAGTATGTGACTTGTTCGTGAAACTCTTTATTTATGTTTTTGATATTATTCTAAATTATTCCTGATCTTATATCATTATGTGGGACAATTATAATTTACAGATCAGCATATGTATTAATTGATGATCATGTTTCACGGATCATAGATATGGGATATCAAATCAATAATGTGGACATATGTTAGAGAACATGGTGTTAGATTTGATGGATAAGTCTCTGTGTTGCTTTTTGCTTTTGCAGCATCTTAGGACAAGCATCTTAGGACAACATCTTGACTAGTCTTTAGGACAGCATCTTAGGACAAGTATCTTAGGACAGCATCTTGACTAGCATCTAGGACAGCATCTTAGCATATGCTTGGCTGGTTAACAGCCTATAAATTTGTATCCCCAACCCCTCAGGTGTCATCTCCAAGTGTCATCCTCTCGATGAGAGTAAGGATCTTGCTATCACCAAGAGCAAGAATCGAGCGACTAACAAGTGGTATCAGAGCGAGGTTATCCTGTAGCCTGAGCATCTCCTGCTCAATCCCTTCTCCAGCCTCGCCTGCGCAAGGCCCTCTACGGCTTGCGGCAGGCACCGCGAGCTTGGAACGCCAAGCTGGACTCCACCCTCAAGCAAATGGGATTTCAGCAGAGCGCTCACGAGGCCGCGGTCTACCGGCGGGGCAAGGGAGGCAATGCCCTACTGATAGGCATCTACGTCGACGACCTTGTGATCACCGGTACCAAGGAAGAGGAGATCGAGGCATTTAAGGCGGAGATGAAGGCCACCTTCCAGATGAGCGACCTCGGGCCCCTCTCCTTCTACCTCGGGATCGAGGTCCACCAGACGACTCGGCATCTCTCTTCGCGGTGCGCCTATGCCAAGCGCATCGTGAATCGGCGGCCTCACCGATCGCAACCCACCCACACTCCTATGGAGGAGAGGTGGCCGAGTCGTGAGTACAGTGGAGGAGGTGGGCGCGACGCGAGACGGCGTATTGTGGGCGCCTTCGCTACCTTGTCCACACGCGGCCGGACTTGGCGTTTGCCGTCGGCTCGTCGGCCGGTTCATGCAGCGACCGACGACGGAGCACCAGCAGGCCGTGAAAAGGATCATCCGCTACGTCGCGGGCACCTCCGACTACGGCTTGCACTACCCAAGGTGCCCCGCGCGCGCGCATTTCATCGGGTACAGCGACAGCGACCACGCCGGCGACATCGACACGAGCAAGAGCACCAGCGGGATGCTGTACTTCCTCGGCAAATGTCCGATCACCGGCGATCGGTCAAGCGGCGGTGGTGGCTTTGTCTAGCTGCGAGGCAGAGTACATTACAGCCACTACCGCTTCTACTCAGGCTCTGTGGCTGGCTCGGCTGCTTGGCGATCTCCTTGGCAGAGACGCGGAGGCAGTGGAGCTCAGGGTGGACAGCAAGTCCGCCTTGGCCTTGGCGAAGAACCCTGTCTTCCATGAGCGCAGCAAGCACATCCGGGTGAGGTATCACTTCATCGGTTGCTGGATGAAGGGAGTGTCCGCCAACTACATCAACACCCAAGACCAGCTCGCCGACTTCTTGACCAAGTCTCTTGGGCGGATCAAGTTCCAGGAGCTTCGCGCCAGGATCGGGATGGCTCAGATTCCCCACAAGGAGACACAAGACTTAGGGGGAGAGTGATGGATAAGTCTCTGTGTTGCTTTTTACTTTTGCAGCATCTTAGGACAAGCATCTTAGGACAAGCATCTTGACTAGTCTTTAGGACAGCATCTTAGGACAAGCATCTTAGGACAGCATCTTGAGTAGCATCTAGGACAGCATCTTAGACTAGCATCTTAGCATATGCTTGGTAGTTAATGACCTATAAATTTGTATCCCCAACCCCTCAGGTTGGCATGGCATTGTGTGAGAAATAATCCTAGAAAATTGCCCCATCTTCAAGTGTCATCCTCTCGATGAGAGTAAGGATCTTGCTATCACCAAGAGCAAGAATCGAGCGACTAACAAGATTGACCCACCGTGAGACACTGCGGAAATTGTTATATTCTTAAGTATCATCAGTTGGTCTCATATATAGTGTATGTGAGATTTTTAGATCTGATATCGTCATTGTTTCCTACATGTGTAATAGTTTACCTAAGGGTTACCAAACACTACTCCGTGACTGGGTGGTCATAAAGGTAACTTTCGGGTTTACTATGAAACATGCGGAGATATGTGAGCGATCAAGATGGAATTTGCCCCTCCTATATAACAGGAGAGATATCTCTGGACCCCTCGATGTGGTTGGATTAAGAAAGTGCATGGCCATGCCGAATGTGGTTGAAGAGTCAATCACAACTGAGTAATCCATCACAGGTTCGAGTAAAGGATCAAGCTATCATATGATGGCACGCTTCTCACCTTGAGTTCGATGTAATATCGTGACGCAAAGGGATTCGTACATAAGCATTATATAGGTTCGTCCGATATGATCTTTATGTATATTTGGGAGTTGTTATGTCATGTTAGGGACCGCTACCGACCTATAGGCCTGAAAGGAGTTTTTGGTCCATAACCAAATATACATAAACCTACAGGGTCACACACTTAATGGGCTGGAACGATAAGGATTCGGATGATAGTTTCCGAATGGGCTTCGATATCCACTCGTATCGGATATGGATCCGATTGTAGACTATATAATGAGAGGTGCAGGGGTTGAGGGAGACATCCAAAAAACCCTAGCCGCCACCTCTTATAACCCCTACCGTGCGCGTTGATGCTAGCACACCGACGCACGGTGTTCCCTCCCTGGACGTGTGGACCGCGGTAGAGACGCTGCTACGACTGCGGCGCTGATCGGGACGATCGCAAAAAGGAGATGATTGACCGGAGGACGATCGACTTCTTTCGCCTACACCGACGCACTCTTCGTTGAATCGGCTGCTTTAATTTTTCTTCCGCTGCACTGCACGTCTAGTGGTAACGATCTATAATTTCGTACTCGCATGGCTTTCTGGTTTACGCGGTAGAAATTTTAATTTGCGTTAGTGTAGCTACCCGTATCCCAACAGTCTCATCAAAATTGTGTCTATTTCGCCCTAAGGGAGGGGTTTCATCGCAATGTTGTTTGAAAAAACCCAATCCAAAATCTACACGATTTCGCACTATTGTGCATCGGCAAAGAACCACTACCACTTCAAAGAAAGACAGCGAAGACTTCTTATGAAAAGCGGCCACGGAAGAAAAAAAGGAGAAAAATCCAGCGCCACGCGTTTCCCGTCCAGAACTCAGGGAAAATCCCGCCGAGAAATATCCGAAACACATGTAAATCGCGCGCGGAGAGAGAGAGAGAGAGAGACGTACAGTCGGAGAGAAGAGGCGCGAGACGCCGCCGTCCGTGCGAGGGCAGCAGATGAGATGACGCCGCCGGCTCTGCGAATTTTTTGGAGAAGACGAGCGCTGGGTAACAATCTTCGAAGAGTAAACCCCCGCCTTTATAGGATTCGGTGACTTGCTGGAAACGAAATTAATCAACTCGCGCATCGCAAATCGATAGTGTTTTTTCTCGTCCGCGACGGCTCGGGGCAAAGCAAAATTCTCTCGCGGAATATAAACCTACTTGTGCATACGTGGTTACAAGATCAACCGTTCAAAACCCCCAGTCCATATCCCTGGGTATGTGTACTGCCTTAGGACATTACGAAAATTATTGTTTTTTTTACATACTTAATAGGCTTCTTAAGCTTGATCCATCTAAATATCATAATGCTATTAAAACACTCAAGCTGAATAGACCTAAAGTGAGGCTATCCCACAACAAGTAACCTTCTCTAGGACTGATTGCTCATCTTTCTTGATCTCACTATTCTTAGAGGCAGCTCTGCGCGAATAGGTAGCCCGCATCCCCTCCCTCATCACGTTTAGTTTTGTCAGCGCTAGTTTTCTGCAACTGAAGTTCGCACTTATTGCTAAAAGCCTGAAACCCTGCTCTAAATGAAACGATTCTTGTGACAACCGAGTAATCCAGGCACATAATAAATGTGCAAAATTTCCTCGATGCACAGCAAGCTACAGAAACACCATCGCGTTCAACAAATTCTTGGACAATTCACACTATCTGCAAATGAGTTGAGCGGAACCAATTCCCAAGAAGAAAAATGCTAAATCCCCACCCGTGCTATGACATCAAGCCCACACAGCTGTAGCACATTGTACAGCACCGCCGAAGAGAAACGAGGAACTTGGGATTCCGATCCGTCGCCAGAGCTAAACCCTTGACAGGCTCCGCCCCTTTCCATTATCCTCCAAAATAGAAAAGAACTCCATGGTGTGCGGAAGAACCGAATAGAAAACAAAACTACACGGGCCAAATCGAAACGAAAATAGCAGATGCGTGTAGGATGGGGAGAGCGAGGGGGAGAGGTGATAACCGTACTCGTACAGACGGAGGAGAGAGCCGACGCGGAGGAGCAGCGGCATCGGCGATTGGGAGCGGGTGCGCGGGGGCGCCGCGACATGGAGCGCTAACAAGGGAGCGTGGCGTGAAGGGCGTAGGAAGAGCTTTTCTAAGGGAAACCTCGTCATATACCCTCCTCATATTTGAGAGTTTCAGGATTTATCCTCCCGAGTCACTGACATGTGGGGTCGAGATGAGTCACTGACATGTGGGTCAGAGAGTAAATTCTGAATTTCAGTCTAAAAGGAGGGTATATGATGAATAAATCCTTCTACGGGAGGGCCTCGGCTCCCCGTCCACCGTTGATCCAGTGGAACCACGCGAGATGTGGTGCGCTTAAGCATTTTGCAAATCATGGCAGGGCGTTCAATGTCCCCCTCGTACGGTCGTGCTGATGGGCAGCCGGCCCATTCCGGCCCGGCAAACCACGGCTCTCCTTTCGGGGGATGGGCTCTGACGCTCATCATATGTGGGCTCTGGTCCAACTCTTTTGAAAACATGTGGATTAGGTTCGAGCTTGACTATCTTTTCTACTACGGGCGGATGGTTTTTCTCATAATACAAATCTTTATATAAATAAATTAAATAACAATAAATTGATAAGTCGTATCGAAAAGATTATCTCAATAAATCATTTTGAAACGACAGTAGGAAAGTCGTCTTGTTTATTTGTTTAAAGGAAGTCGTAAGACATACTCCCTCTTTTTTTACTTAGCTTTCTAGAACCCATACAGTAATAGATTTAAAACTATCTAGATTGGTTATACAAAAATTATACCATTCTATTTATCGTTAAAGATATTTTTATACTATTATAATTTTATTAGTATATCTTAGTATAAAGTTATAAAAAATAGCAATCAAAATTATATATCAAAAACCATGAAAAATAAAAATATTTTTATACTATTATAATTTTATTAGTATATCTTAGTATAAAGTTATAAAAAAAATAGCAATCAAAATTATATATCAAAAACCATGAAAAATAAAAAATATTAAGTAAAAAAATAGAGAAAATAAATCATAAGTCAAAAAGAAAGGGCCGAATGACTTCTTAAAAAGAGGTTCGAGACTCGTAATAGTATTGTTTACTCCTGCAATATATCAACACAAGAAAATCTTAAGAGAAGAAATGTACCTTCCACATGGGCCATGGCCTGCAACCAACTGTCGTACATGCCATAGCCCTGGACGAACAACATGTGCTGCCCACGCTAACCCTCCGGCTTGGCTCGACGGCGGTGGTCGCGATGCCCAGGGGTAGGCACGTGGCCATGCCGACCCTCTGGCCTGGTCAAGAGCCAGCGAGGCCCGTGCACATGGCCCTTTGGAGCCTTCTACCTGAGCTACAAGACGTGGTGGCCTCGGCGTATGCATCGAGTGGCCATCTCCGGGAGCGTCCTACATGATGAGAGGGCGAGGGCACGCCTCACCCTCTCATAGACCCGATGGAAATGTGCAGTAGCTCATCGCACGTCACCTCCAAACCATGGGCAATCCTGTCCACGATCGACCTGGTGTCCCTCACAATCTCGGCGGTGATATCCGTTTGTAAGAAGTATATGAAAGCGTCAAACTAGTAATTGTAGTAATCGTACTCAGAAACTTTAAAACAGAGAGTGCCTACCATGAGGGTGAAGTTCCGTGCTAAGTGCATGAGGTACGCATCGATCGGTGCTGGTACGTGAGTGAGGGAGGGTCAATGACATGCACCAGTCCTAGTGCATGCCTGCAAAGCGTACCAATTTGACCAAAATACCGGAAATAGCTTTGGAAGAAAACCACAGTGCACGAGTGGTGCTTGAGAAAGCAATTTAGATCATAGCGAAACCGGTATGATTAAGTTGGATCAAAACTTAGAACTTAGCGGTTTCGAGCTTATACGTTTTGAAAAGCATGCATAAGTGAATTGTGTGAGTTAAAACCCATGTATATGAGGTTGTCGGGTTTCGCTATTATACTAAGTAGATAGTATCTACTAGAGTTAGATGTGGCCAGTTAGTACATCTAGTTAGCGGGCTGGGATAGAGACTTGTAGTTAACCATGCAACCTTTCTCTTTTGAGATCAAGTCTTCACATGTGTTAGGGTTAGGGTTTGAGAGAAGAATGCTTGGTATGCTCTCTGTCCTCCAAGATGGAATGGCTGTAAAATTTTCATCCTCAAGTAGCAATATATCAATCTGAGTTTATCTTCATGACTATTTCTTGTGTTAATTGATTTGCTTTTATCTTGGTTGATTTTTCCTCTTCTCTTCCTCTTCTTGATTTTACTGTACCAAGAATATATAAGAGATGGAGATGATCTCTGAAAATCAATCTCCACCATCTAGGCATTGGGTTGCAAGTTCATGGAGAAACCCGGTTTTACTTTATTTTAGCATCAACGTGTGATTTCTTGATCCAAGGGTTTTTTGCTTGATTTTTTTTTGTATTCCTGCTTGATGTGATATATGGGAATGCATTTAGAGTCATCTTGGCCATCTTCTACCCATGAGCAAGTTGTATTTACCATTTTCGTATTTTACCTATTTTGGTGCAATCTTGCTTCAATCTCAAAAAGGTCTAAACTTTGACTTGGATTTTTATGATCTATGGATGGAATAGATTCCTGAGATTTTAAGTAAAGTATGTGCAAAGTCTCACGGCTTTTAAATCATTGAATCCAAAGTTGCATGGTTTTCTTGAATTCACGATAATGCTGATTTTACTGTGGCTTTGCCTAAATCACTATTCATAGTGGTCTGACTGCTAGAACAGATGTCAAACCACCAGGAGAGAGGTTAGACCACCCCCTGTGTATAGGTCAGACCTGTAGGGTTTTGATTTTCTCATAATTTTATTTCTTGGATAATTTGATTTGGGATTTTGGCTGTGAATTCAATTCTCAGTAACTATGTAACTATTTAAGAAGAGGATCTAGAATACTTAGGAAAAATTTTTAGATGGCACTATTTACCCCCTCTACTGCCTTTCGGTCCTACAAATAGAGTGTGCCAAGAGGGAAGGAGAGTTGTCATGTTGTTGTGCTAGCTTCGAGATGGAACGACCAGCCACGAGTAATCCAGGCTTGATCAGTTGGATGCGCTACTACTCTGGCCTGATGTAATCTTGTTGAGTTTGATAATTTGAGATGTTCAAATTTCTAGTGGCTGGAGGGTCCAGTTCAGGTGCATATACTGATATGACTTTAACTGTGCTTTTGTTGGTTTGGCCATGTGCCATGCGAAGGTTCAAACATAAATCCTAGTCCCACTACAAAAGTACAAATCGTATGTCATCATATCTTGAACTAGAAGAAAGAAAAGACAGTAGGGGCATTGGGTTTGTGAATTGGGAAAACACTAGTTTCTTCATCTTTCTTTCCTTTTCTGTCCACAAGAGGCCACCGGTCACACACATACCAATGCAGAAAAAAGAAGAGGAGGAGGAGAAGGAAGAAGAGATCAAGAATAAAATCTTAAAAGCCTTTATTAATTTCTCAATAGTTTCCATACATTGTTGAGTCTCTCACCACATTGCAGGCATACACACCTCATACTAATCTAGCACTTCCCCTCGTAGAACCAAGAGAACATCGACCATCCATTATTGTCCAAGAGGAGGAATGGTGTAGCCTACAAAACAATCTAAAAACAAAAAACACATATCAATCCTAAAATAAAAATACGCACATCAGAGTCAATTCAAAACCTCACAAACATGATACATTTAAAAAGAACACTCACTTCCACACTTGGAGCCAGGCTTGAATGGACTTTTGTAATAGTCGGTGACATACACAACTTTCTCCATGCTTATAATTTCCTAAATGCCCTTATCGACCTTGGAGCACAGGCATGGAACATCCACCTTTTGGACACATCGCAACATGCATTCGATGATGGCTCCTTTGGGTTTGCCAAGGGCAGCACGTACAATAGACACTACAGTATAAGTTAAAATAGTTCCTTGTCGCAACTGTCCATGGTACCTATAGTGGTTGACATCTCATTGGCCATCACAACCACTGTAAGGCGAGAACCAAGAAGTTTTGCCATGGTTGCTGCCAGTCTATGTACTTTAGCAGGCCTCTTGTGTTAGATGAGATAGTGTTTTTTTCTTTTTGTGCGAGTGTTTTTGATTGGGATGGTTGTTTTATTTTTCTTTGTTGAGAATCAGATGGTTAGATTTATATGGACTTGTTGCAAGAGAAATAATTTATGAGACATGCTTACCATACATTAGATATATGCAACAAATTCATATTAATAAGAAAGATTGATATATCTTCCCACATAGATTAGATTTGGTTGTTTATTTTGTGAATTATTTTTTTCCTAAAAACTGACGAGGGTAATGATGAAGTTATAATTATTATATACATATATCAAATGTACATTTATGAAGAATAGCAATTTTTTCGTAAAAACTCACCTACAAGTGAGGGAGTTTGTTAAAAACCAACCTGCATATCAAAATTCATCAAAACTCACCCGCAAGTTCTATGTTGTTGCAAATCCTGCCCTCCAAACAAATAATTTACTTGTTGAGGCTCCTAGAGCTCAAGAACTACTGGCCAGGGATCATGTCCAGTCCATCTGGAAGGCGAGAATCCTTCCCATGTGGCCGCATCACCGACGATTGCTCCTAATTGTCCTTCTTCCTTATCCCTCTATTCTCCTACTATTGTGTGGTGCTTTATCTCCCACGCTTGGCTCATGCACCATATCCTATACTGGCACATCTTCCCTGTTCATAGTCCACAAGATCAGTCTACTGGGATTGCCATGAAAGTGCCATGTAGGAGCTTTAGCGAGTAAATTAGCACTTGGGGTGTATTTATAACCACATAGAATTCACAGGTGGGTTTTTATTGAACTTTGAGATGTAGGTATGTTTTTGACAAACTCCCCTACTTGCAGGTGAGTTTTTACAAAAATCCCACCTCCTACTAGCCTCCACCCCTCCTCCTGCTGGTTGACTCCACAATACCTTTAGCTCTATATCTCCTCACACTTCACTCATTCGTGTCTCTATGTATCCCCAAACATCGGCCATGAGGGAAGCAGTGTTGCATTGCAGTAATGGGGATGTAGTGACGGCACAACAGGTCAACGTGTTGGAGGACAGCCAAATCTGCCGATGACCCCTTCGTCTTCATCTTCGGTAGCCTTGTCTTGTGTCATCATCCTACTAGTTGAGTCTACAAGTCGTCCTCACCCCCGAATGCACCTCAACCTGGCTCACCGCATCCCTACCTCCCACCAGCCTCCTTCCCTCCTCCTGCCAATGCCACAACATCACAGTGAGACCAAGCCGGCGATGGCCAAGGAGGAGGTAGGGAAAGAGTTGTTGGGAGAGAGCTCCAAGGAGGATAGGGTCTCCCACGAGGGCGGATCTGAAGTAGCCGGGCACAACTCTGTCATTGCCATTGGTGAAGGAGGAGCCTACGGTGGGATGAGGTGGCTATTAAGGAGGAGGCCTTCGACAAGTTGGTGGTTGGGTTACAAGGAGGAGGATACAGACAAGGAGAGCAGCGACGTGCAGACTTGGAGGGGTGTGGTTGCCATGGCTGGGATGGAGGAGAAAGAAGAAGAGTAATGTGATAACACGTGGGACAAGGTCTAATTTGGGTATATTGAGAAAAATCTAACAACCTTTGGGGTTAACGACAATGATACCTAATGGAAGTGTTGACAATGGCACATAATGACACAAAGTAGAACTTAGAGGCATGAAAGAAAACGCATTTGTTCAGTGGCATATCGAGGATTGGGGTAACTCTTAATGGCACGTAAGGATTTGAGGAGAAGCCTTTATTAATTCCCATTATTTTTCATTCATTACTAGATCTCTCACCCCCACTCTAGCCACATTCCTTGCAAATTACTCAACATAATTTTTTTTCTGCTCACAGATTACACATATCTCAAAGGCAGAGCTAGTAAAGGTAAAGAGACCTAGAAAGTAAATCCAACACTTCTTCTCCTGTGACTAATATAATATCAAACGTCCATTCATTGGCCTAAAGGAGGAATAGTGTCGCCTGCAAAGGCAATTGTAAACAAGGCACACATTGTACATAATTCATAACATGCATATATAGTGCATCGGAACAAAATACTTTTACAGAGGCTAGTATGGGCTTGTTCTAAACAGCGATGGCTAAACCAAAAGTTATTTGGAATGTGTTGGCTTCTTAACACGGTCTTTTTTTTTCTTTTATTTTCCTTTGCATTGTCCATGGAGATATAACCATGTTTTTTTTGTTTTTTTATTTTTCTTTGATTAAATACCTCACAAAAAGATAACAGTCATTATAGTACAATTTTAGCTAAAAGCCACATCACTTTGGAACACGACCTATAGAACATGTACTTCCACACTTGGTGCTAGGTTGTAGTGTATTCTTGCATAATTTGGCGATGCACACAACCTTCTCCATGCACACCACATTCTCGATCTCCTTAGTGACCTTGGAGCACAGGCATGGAATGTCTACCTTCTGGACCACGCTGCAGCATGCCTCCGAAGGATCTATCTTTGGATTCGTAGGGTACATCACATATGGCTGATGTCCCTTAGGCCTTTGTTGCACTCATCTTCAACTTGGGTGCCCATGGTGGCCGACTTTGTATCACCAAGAACAAATCCATGAGTTTTACCATGGCTACTAGTATATATCAACTATTGGAGGCTTCACTATTAGATGTTAACACAGGAATTGTGTGATCTTGGTGCCAGTGTTTTGAGTGGGATAGTTGGGTATATATAGGTGTGTTGATGGGGAGGGTTCATGTTTCTCTGCAGCGGTTTGCAAATAGCACACTCATGTTGTCTACTCAAAGCAAAATCAATGATTATGATCAAGGTGGGGAATGGTCCTACATAGACAAGTGTCAACACTAGTGTTGGTTGTGTAGACAAGTGTCAACATAGATGCTACTACATAGACAAGTGTCAACACTTATGTTAGTTTTTGACTTGCTTAACTCAAAAGGCAATTAGTTTGTTGGAGGCATCGCTACATCCACGTTGCATACATGCATTAAATGTATATTTGTTAGGAAAAATATTTGATTACCTAATTTATTGGAGATTTGTATTTTTGATATAAATACAGTATGTCTAGACAATTTGTTACTTTTTTAAAAATGGTAAGGAGGTATAGCATTCACCTGAGAAGGTGGAAGGCATTTAGGTGAACGCTAAGATTCAAACTTGGCGATCAACTAAATGACATCAACTCTGCACCAACCAGCCATGGGACCAGGTCCTAAACAATTTGAGCCTAACTTAACTTGAATTGACATTTTAAACCAATATAGGTCATCTCACCCAAATTAGCTAACTAACCACCACCAATAGACAGGCACAAGCCATGCCTTTTTGAAATACACCTGGATTTTTTTAACTTACTTGGCCATGGGCCAGATGCTCAAGTTCCCCTCTAAAATTAAAATGTAGAAGATGATATTCATTGTAAACAAGTACGAATGGTTGGTCATCATATATTGGAATAATCAAAAGTAGGAAAAGATCTACTTTTTTCTAGAAAAAACTTATTTGCCTTAGTTTCTTTCTTTTCTATCCTATTGAGAGGAATGAACATCACAAAGCAATACATAAATAGAAATAAAAATGAGAGCAAGCATAGTTTAAGGAGAATCCTTTATTAATTCCCACTGTTTCTCATACATTAGTCGATCTCTCACACCCACTGTAGCCACATTCCCCAAACATTACCCAACACAACCTTGCAGATTACATATATCTCAAGAGTCAGAGACAGTCGAGGTAGAGAGACCTAGAACTAAATCCAACGCTTCTTAGACACCAATAATCCATTCAGTGGCTTGGAGAGGAATTGCAAAACACCAACGATCCATTCAGTGGCCTGGAGAAGGAATTGTGTAGCCTGCAAAAATAATGGAAAACAAAATACATGTCATGCATAGTTCATAACAGGCATATACCATGCATTAGTATAGAATATATCCATAGAGGTCAGTGTAAAACACTTACTCCCACACTTGGAGCCAGGTGTGAGTGGATTCTTGCAAAATTTGGCGATGTACACAACCTTTTCCATGCACACCACCTTCTCGATATCCTTATTAACCTTGGAGCACAAGCATGGAATGTTTGCCTTTCGAACTGCACCACAGCATGCCTCCGAAGGATCTATCTTCGGGTTCGCAGGGAACATCACGTACTGCTTGCACTCCTGGATTAGTTCATTTATATTGTTGTCGCAGTCTTGTTCACCCTGGGTGCCAATGGTGGCCGACTTTTTGTCAGCTGCCACAGCCACTACAAAGGCGAGGACCAAGAACAAACCCAGAAGTTTTGCCATGGATGCTAGTATCACCTATAGTAGGCCTCACTCTTAGATGTTAATAAAGGAATTGTGTGGTTTTGGTGCGAGTGTCCTGAGTGGGATAGTTGGGTTTATATAGGTGTGTTGAGGGGAGGGGTTCACGTTTATTGTGCAACGGTTTGCAAATAGCATGCTCATGTTCTTCACTTGATGCAAAATCAATGGTTTCAATTGAGGGGTGATGATCCCACATAGACAAGTGTCAACATGGGTATTGATTGTGCAGACAAGTGTCAATGCTGGTGCTGGTTTTGTAGACAAGTGTCAACCTTGGTGTTGCTTGGTAGACAAGTGTCAACCTTGGTGTTGCTTGGTAGACAAGTGTCAACACTAGTGTTGCTTGGTAGACAAGTGTCAACACTGGTGTTGCTTGGTAGAATACATGCATCAAATGTATGTTTATTAAGAGTATTGAGATCATTGGAGCATATATTTGATTAGCTCATTTATTGGAGTTTTGTATCTTCAATATAGATATATTTAAATAAATACTTTAAAAAACAAGGAGAATAAGGATACTAGCTAGTGTTGACGCAAACTACATGCAATCAATTATAACTGTAGTTCATGGATCAATTGTAGCTTTTCATTCGAGTATTCTAGGGTATGAATCCACAGAGAACAATATATCGGTCACTTTACGGTTTTCTAATCAACAATCATCTAACTATCCAGAGATTCAAAGTATAAGTGGAAGATGAAAAGTGGAATTCTATCACGAGCCTAGGTTCACATAATCTAGGATTACAGGGTTTGAACGAAAGTTGATACTACTACCCAAAAACTAATTTAATATAACTATAACTATTTGTGAATTGTTGCGAGAGATCTCTCACAAGAGATTGTAATGTTTTTGCTAGCCATGCGCACCTTGATCAAAAGCCACAACCAACTACTGGTACATCATTGCACCCAACATCCATATCTAACACATAAACAAGCAATGAGAGAGGTGTCAAACATAAGCTACCTGCCAACGGTTCGTCGATCTCTATGCACTAGTGCTGTCACCACTAGCCATGGTTTTAACCCCCGAATGTACGTATCTTTCTAACTCATATGCTAACTATAAACATGCTTGTAAACTAGCATGCAAGGTTCCAATAAATCAATGTAATCACCGCAATCAAAACAACTAGCTAAGACAATCTATGATATATCAAAACAGATCGAAAGGGATATATTGCATTACCTAGACAATTGCAAGATAGAAATAAAAGAAGCAACTAAAACTAGAATAATCAACCATGAAAAATAATTAGACAATAGTTAGACAATGACAAGAAGATACATGATTGACTTACAAGTCGAAGTTGTAGCTTAGGAACCTTAACTACTAATTAGAGCCAAATTAGAACCCACTCTAATTAGAGAGGCTAGAACCATAATTAGAGATATCAATTAGAGCCCTCTAATCTAATTAGAGAGGCTAATTAGAGCATTCTCTAATCTCTAGACCAATCCTATTACTAAAAATCATGGCTCCGACCTCGCCAAAGTTGTAAATTGAAAACTCAACGATTAGACGTCGATGGGATGGCATAGAGTGCGTCCATGGGATCCTATTTACGGGGCATGGGACTGGATGGTCTTGGTTGAACATGTAGAGTTGGAAACAATTGGGATAGAAAATTTGAATTTAGAATCTCCTTCATATTTGAGTCAGTTTGTACCTTCCTATTGTGCATTGAACCTTTTGGAGGCCATATTTTGGTTATACGAAGATATCTTCAAATTAGTGATTATTTTTTGTATGTTTAGCTAACGAAGATATCTTCAACTTTCTAGCTGTGGATAAGTTCTAAAAACGCTGTCTTCATCGTCAAATTTGCCTTGAAAGTTACTATAGCGCAGACTCTGATTCTCTATGCAGCCTTTCTTGTGGAGCCCATATATCCCATGTTATAACTCCAATCTAGGTCCATGAGGACTCTAAATTGTAGCCCATGAAAGAATCTACAACTTTATAATTATTAGTTTTTCCATATGAAGCCATTTCGGTCGCTGAAATTGCGTTGCAAAATGACAAACAGATTTTGTCCCGTTTGCTTGCGTGACAAATATGAAACATCTCAAATTCCTTATCTTTTCGGCTTCCTTTTATTCAAAAATTGTGTGAAAGCATACATAAGCAAGAGAACAAGTTTTTTTACTTAATTATGGGTTCCACCATTGATTCATACTCAAATATTGGTGTGCACATAGCAATTGACCATGTTATCATATCAACAATCCGTCGAAGGTTTAGTATTTTCATCATAACTTTTTCGTACAAACTCCAAATTGGGCAAATAATGTATGTGTTTTGATTGTCTCAATGAGAGCATCATAATAAGAGCCCCCAAATTGGGATTTGAAAAAGCTCATGGAAATGATCTTCAGAACATGTCGATTTGTTGGTTCAAGAGCAGGCTTCTCCAAATGAGTGATTTGGTATAAAAAGTACCTGAAAAGTTATGTTTTTATACAATACAACACTTTTGTAATTATATCTCAAATATAAATAATTAGTATTACAATACGTAGCATTAGCGAGGCATAAAAACAGAAAATGACGTTGTGGGAGAGTATTAATTTCCATAACTTTACATTAAGGTGTACGAGTAAAATATCATATTATAAAAGTATTTTAATGATAAATCTAACGATATGATTTTCATATAACCAATGCAGATAGTTTTACCTATTGGCGGTTAAACTTTAAAAAATTTTATAACACAGACTCTAAAAAGAAAGAGATAATTTCCTAGGAGTAAAAAAACTAAAAGACAGTACAATGGACAAGAAAAGAAGCCAACTCAAAGCAGAGAAGCCTTTATTTCCCAATCCATGCCCGGATCACTCGTAAATATCTCGTACATGTATGTGGATATTTAAGAGGAATTTATTGAGGCGACAGCATGTAGACTCTTAACGTACATACAAACATAAGAAAATAGTACATAAGTGAAGGTAGCATCTGCGTTCTCCATGATCATCAAACCGGAAAGATATGCTGCATTAAGCGAGCGAACCGGGAATGGGATAGCCTGCAAAAAAACAATCACGACAACCATGAAGGCTCATCATGCGCAAAATATAGCATACGCTGTATGTATGTATGTATGTATGTATGTATGTATGTATGTATGTATGTATGTATGTATGTATGTATGTATGTATGTATGTATGTATGTATGTATGTATGTATGTATGTATGTATGTATGTATGTATGTATGTATGTATGTATGTATGTATGTATGTATGTATGTATGTATGTATGTATGTATGTATGTATGTATGTATGTATGTATGTATGTATGTATGTATGTATGTATGTATGTATGTATGTATGTATGTATGTATGTATGTATATTCAGTTGTATATATTCTAGAATCCCAAGAGATTATATGTGCATGTATTGTGTTTCAGCTTTTAGTTATTACGGAAAAAGAACTTCCACGAGGACTCTCCCAATGCCGTAAGACCAAGCCTCCAACCATCTAATCGGATATTCGAGTTTAATCGACCGTTGGAGGCTAAGCCCTTACGCAAACAACGTTTCTCGACTACCTACGAACTCCTGTACTATACTTACTTCCACAGTTGGAGCCAGGCTTGAAGGGCCTCTTGCAGTAGGCGGCGACGTACACAACCTTCTCCATGCATATGAACTGCTCGACCTGCGGGGTGACCTTGGAGCACAGGCACGGTATGTTCACCCTTTGGATCACGTTGCAGCAGGCCTGCGACGGCGGGATCTTCGGGTCGGCCGGGAACTTCACGTAGTCCTGGCAGTTGGCCATCAGGTCCTGCAAGTCTTGGTCGCAGTTGGCCGTCGGTGGAGCGTCGGCCGTCGCCGTTGTCGGCCTCGCTGCCTCCATGGCCATGGCCAAGCTAAGGATGGCCAAGCACACAGCAAACAGCCTAGCCATAATTAGGACACTAGTTGCTACCTGCTGCCTGTTGCTGTGAGCCTTGCTTAATTACTAGGTAGTGGCATGGCCGCATGGGTTTATGTATGGGATCATGGTGGAAAAGGACAAATATTGCGGACGCATAGCTTAGTACTTTTATAAATCTGGCTCAGCTAATACTTGTACCTTTTTTCTAAGTAAAGCTAATACTTATACCTTGTTTTTACCAAGTTCAGCCATCCAGTTATGCAATCACAAACCGGCCGGAACAAAAAACAAACGTCCAAAGCAAATGGCATTTAACTGGAATCTGAAGGCTACATGGATTGACTATAAGCTTTCAGTATTGACTGTGAGTCTGAATCACTGTTGTTTCTTAGGAAACGAAGAACATACACCAGTAACAATGGACCACCCGTCGTCTCTCCAAATTACTACATTTCTTAATAGACAAACTTGTCATTGTATTTCCATGCATGAACAGTATTTAAGCACGAAAAGGTAGCCACCGGCTAGATGACAGAGGATGTGCTATATTCACAAGGCGTCTAACACCTTCACTAAATTTTCGGGTATATTCTGTTGTGACAGTTTCCAGGAGACATGCATACACGCTGTAGCTTTCCTTTCGTTTGCTTTTATCATCTGTACAATCAAACCACATCGGTATGAATTATACAGTGCTTAGATGTCGCCGTACTGGTTTAGCATACATGATATCAAGACAAACTTCACAGCGCCACTCTCAATGATATTGTGGTGGTGCTCGACTCATTAGTTGACCCCTATATGTGACGGATGCACCGATACACGTCACGCTAATCTCCAAAAACTTCTTATGTCAAAAGAAATGTTTGCAAACTGCCAAAATTTTTACACAAAATGAACTAACACTATTACAAAAAAAGTTTATATTAGGGCAGTCCCAATGCATAGTTTCTATGTGTGATTTCTAGAAGAAAGAGAGAGCAATAACTATCCATTTAGACTTAACCACTCCAATACTATAGTTTCTATAGTAATTTCTATAGAGAATAAAATTAATGATCATTTGCATGTAGCAGTAATTATAGAATGATTAGCTGTGACAATATGGTGTGTGGCCAAATTGTGGCTGTAGAATTCATACATAACCCATGTAATGCATATATATCAAAGGCAAAGAAGTCACGCTGCATAATACCAAATTGTGACACGCAGTTTACCAACCATGAAGACACGCATATATAGCCCAGTTCTGAAGCATTACAATAACCATAATGATTAAAGTAGGAATAAGAACGATACTACATAATAGTATTAGGAAATATTTAGGTAATCATGAACTTCTTGTTGATCCAGCTCCAGTCCAACTCCACATGAACTCCCAATATAAATGATGGAATCTGATAAGCAAAATTAGTCCAGTCCAACTGCTCCACTCCAGCTGCACGAAAAAAAAATGATAGACTTAGACATACTCAAAATTAGTAATGCAAAATTTATATACCGCATAAAAAATGTAATGCTTCAAATCGGGTACTAATCGAAAAAATCATATATGTACCTAACTATTTTTAATTTCCAAACTTATGCCAAATATGTTCAATCAAATCTGATTGAAGTTGCTTATGAGCAGTACGGTCACGAATAGTGGCGTTTCTTTGTAGTACTTCTTCCATCTCTGGGTTTTCTCCATGAGTGATGCTAGGTGCTTCAACTATCGATGTGCTTCCTTCTTCATTCAAATTGAGAGAAATCTGCTCTATATCCTTCTCATCCTCGATTATCATGTTGTAAAGGATTATACAAGCTAGCATGATATTCTCAAGATCCCCTTGCTCATATAGACGTGCTGGTCGACGCAAAATACAAAAGCGAGATTGCAAAATCCCAAATGTACATTCAACATCCTTCCTCGCCCCTTCTTGATATTCTGCAAACAATTTATATAGCAGTGTATGGGCATATAGCAGTGTACGTGTATATATATTGTAGACTAAACAACTGGAGTTCACACTGCTATTGCAGTTCACACTGCTACTAATGTTCACACTGCTATTGCAGTTCACACAGCTACTAATGTTATGACTTTTCAGAGTTCACACGAAAGGCACATTGCTTTATGTTCACACGAAAGGCAAAAATAATCTGCTGACATTACTAGTGTTCACATTGCTTTATGCAGTCATCAGTTACAGACCAAGGAGCATACCTTAGCAAGCATCTAGAGATAAAAACAAATAGTTTACTTTTGCTCATGATTGATCAAGGATAATAGCAAACTATAGTGGTGTATGCCCATCAAAATAAAAAAAAGACTAAACAATTTACCTTGCCATCATTTTGTATTTCAGGAATGATTAATCCAGCACCAGTACGAATTTTGAAGCTGAAACACAAGAATGTAACTTCAGGGCCATTGCAAAGAATGGTACATCTATATCATCGCATTTCTAGCACCTACTCTATAGAACAGGCTGCAGCCAATTATTAACTACATTAATATTAGAGTCAGATTTATATAAGGCACCGAATATACATTTGTGCATTGCAAAGAATGGTACATCTATATCATCGCATTTCTAGCACCTACTCTATAGAACAGGCTGCAGCCAATTATTAACTACATTAATATTAAAATCAGATTTATATAAGGCATCGAATATACATTTGTGCATTTGTGTACTCTATAGAACAGGCTGCAGTCAATTATCAACTATAAAAAGCATAACACAAAAAAAGTTCTCCGTATGCGTACCTTAATCATCTTTAGCAAACAAACTCAATCTCAAGCTCTCTAAACATTTGCCTCTCTCAGCCAAGGCTTCTTCACTAAGATTACTTGTAGGAGCAAACATGAGTTCTCTGTAAGTGTCTAGCATTTTACACTTTGTATGTTCCTTTGCGGCTTTATGAGCAAGTTTGGCTGCTTCTACCTTCTTATCTGCCAAAATTTGTTGCACTTCTGAGATCTTCTCACGGTCTTTCCTAGCCATATTGCTTGCTTCAATGAATTTATCTAGTTTCTCACTGACTGCAGAAAAAGCAACCGATGGCTTATGTTTTCCGTTGCGCTGATCTTTGGCCTTCTTATGCCCAATAGGACGCTGATTTGGATCATCTTCCACATTCACGACATGAGCTGGGTTAATAGTTGTACCCTTCTCCTTTTCCTTGTTGAACCTTTTCACATATGCAGACCACTTCCTTTCATGTCGTAATATCTTCCATAAATGAAGAAGTGTGAAAGGCTTCTCATTATGTTCAGAGGCATATAACATCAATGCTTCATCCATCAATTGATCATCACTCCTCCCACTTTGATAGACTTTAGTGGTTCTTACCCAACATCCTTGGAACTCACTTACTGGCTTCTTAATTCGATCCCAACGAATTTTCATTTGGTTTATGTTTCTAGTACTGTTTGCTTTCGGTTGTGCTATTGTAAATAGTGATAACATCTGCCCAATATTTATCGGACTTCTTATCATTTCCATCTACAGGGTCAAGTGAATTTTGCTACCAGGCACTAACCTGCATTGAGGAAAAGAACAAAAAATTGCTTACTCAAGTGTAACATGCCAAACTGATCTACAGTACAGTACAACTTTTAGAAACTAGGATAGCTAACTTACCAATCTAATGTCTTCATTATTTGACCAACATAATCGCTTGCCAGTCCTAACAGGATGCAAGGTGTCATCATCATCAATATCAATTACTTCTTGCTCTTGTGATCCCATCTGTTCATCTGCGGCTTCTTTTGCTAAGCCACTTTCAGTTGGTGATTCCGTCATTGTACTCTGCCCCATTGTAGCTCCAACAAAATGAGAATTTTCTGGAAGCTGACTTCCATTAGGATAGTTAACAAATGGATTTGACCTCTGTAAATAATTCATGAATCCACCTGGTGAATACAACCTGAAAAATATCAGACAAAAAGACAATAAGCAACACATTTCATAGTTACAAATCATTTCGATATTGCCATGCTTTGTCCTATCTGATAAAACAATGCAAGAAACCTGAAAAGATAACCACCAAGACATGAGAATGATAATGAGCTGGGTTTTATGCATTTCAGGCCTGAAAAGATAACCACATAAACACCCACCCCCACCATATCAATTTTCACATATCAAGTCTATACTTAGTTCTAGAAAACAAGTATACAATTAGAGAGACAAATGATATTCCAGCAGTTTTGCACGGTCTATACTTTGTTTTCTCTATCTTATTAAACATTTTAAAACAATATGCTATAGGTATTGTTTCTTCTCTGTCTAGGACATTTAGAATTGTAGATCGACCATCATGTCCAACAAGCACATCTACCAACCATGCCATCGACATGTTCTTCATCATGTCATAGAATCGACACTCAAATTGAAGAATAGAATTGTATTTCATCTTTATGCATGCTCTCACAAGTCAAAACAAAGAAGGCAATTTTCACAGTTTACATATGCTACTGTTATCACAATAATTTTGCACACTAGGCTTAACATTAAGAAAAAAGCCCTCTCCTGTACTTGCTATGGTTGAGTGGTTCCATCCACACCTCCAAATTAACTAGTTCTTGCCGTGCTCATATGATCTATGTTGGATCAGTTGACAAGATGTTTAGTAATTACCATTCAGAGGTGATAGGCCACGCAGCATTGACAGGATCACCCATTGGAGCAGCAGCGCCAGGAGCTCCGGCGGTAGGGGAACCCATGCCTGGAGAAGCACCAGCGCATGGAGAATCACCACAACCTTGCTTAGAACTCGAATTGGCCTTCCTTGATCCCTTCCCTTGTTGTAGACATCTCTTTCTCGATCGATCCATCCTTGCAAGTTGGTTGGGGGCAGCGGGGAGGGGGGGGGCGGGGGAGGGGGGAGGCGTCGGCGGGGAGGGGAGGACCGAGGAGGCGACGGGGAGGGGAGGAGGCGGCGGGGAGAGGGAGGAGGCGGCGGCGGGGAGGGGGAGGAGGCGTCGGGGGGGGGGAGGACCGAGGAGGCGGCGGGGAGGGGAGGAGGGGGCGGAGAGGCCGGAGGGGAGGGGCGGCGGGGAGGGGCGGCGGGGAGGCCGGGGGGGAGGGGCGGCGGGGAGAGGAGGAGGGCGGCGGGGAGGGGCGGATCTGCGGAGGGGAGGAGGGGGCGGCGGGGAGAGCGAGGGGAGGCGGCGGGGAGGGGGCCGCGGGAGAGGCCGGGAGGGGGAGGGGCGGCGGGAGAGGGAGGAGGCGGCGGGGAGGCGGATCTGCGGAGGGGGAGGAGGGGGCGGCGGGGAGAGCGAGGGGAGGAGGCGGCGGGGGGCGGATCTGCGGAGGGGTAGGAGGGGGCGGGGAGGCCGGAGGGGAGGGTCCGCGGCGAAGAGAAGCGCGCGCGGAGAGGGCGCGAGAGGCGCGGGAGCGAGAGCGGCGCGGCGCGGAGGCGCAGCGTCCGGGAGGAGGCGATGGAAACGAACTGCGTCAGGCGCTTCGGTTTCTTGATATTGGACGACGAGCGACTCGGTTTCTTCGTGAGGAAACGATTTCCTCATCTTTCTTCTTTAATTAACATGCCACCTCACCAATTTGCTGATATGGCAGACCTATTAATTACTAAGAAACTATCCTAATCACTGCATTGGGACTGCCCTTAGACGCCTCATCACAGATAGTTCATAAAATCCATCAGTATTAAATGCAATCACAAACAGTTCTTAATAAGAACCGTCTGTGATACTTCACAGACGGTTTATATTACAAACCGTCTGTGATATGTTTCCCGCCTCACATATCTCTAAAATTTCATAATTTTTCGCGTAAGTTCGAGTAGGATTCCGTTTTAACACACCTTCAGTAAAACGGGCATAACTTTTGCATATGGTGTCTGTTTTCGACATTCTTGTACTTCTTGGAAAGCTAACGACGAGTCTGATCCAAAAACAAACAACTAGATTATGCTAGTGGCCATCAAAGACCCCCAAAATCGGCCATCTTTAGCCTCAAATCTGCATCGGAAGTTTTTGATTTCTATTTTTGCCAAAAAAATTTTATCTTTCCTTCAAAAATTGAGGTTTGTATTAACTACAAAGTTGTAGATCTCGTCGAAACCTTTCAAATGGGTATATATAAGCCATACAGAAATTTGTTAGTTCATATTTTGAGATTAGTTGTTTATACTATATCAGTATATATATAGCCAATATCATAGACGGTTCTTAATAAGAACCATCTGTGATACTTTTACAGTCTATGATAAATTAGTCTCTGACCGTTGGGTCCGTCAATCTTCCCCAACCCAATTTCAGCTAATAGAAACCGACCAATCCACACCCCACAGATCGTCCCACCTTTCCCTCCCATATAAATACTCACCTGAATCCATCCCCTATCCTTTATGCGCTCAAAATCTCTTCAGGCTCCTCCTCGATCGACCTGATGGAAGCGAGTGCAGACGATTTGAAGGTCGCATACCAGGTCAGCCAACCAACATCTCCCTCCATTGTTTCTTTTAGTATTTGATTCTATAACTACGATGATTCTGTTGCTACTTTGTGGCATTTAGGGCTGCCCAGGAGCTTACAGTGAGGCAGCTGCCACGAAAGCCTACACGAGCTATTTTGTGCGGTTAGGGCTGCTCGGTTTGTAATGTAAATAGAAAGTAGATGGAATATTCTCTGCTATATTTTCTTGTGATGTTGTAATGGTGGATTCTAATAGAAATAAAATGTTCTCTGCTATGTTTGATATCGTATTTGCTTGTTTTTGCTTGTTTTCAAAAGGCATAACTAATATTTCCTGAGGCTAACTGAAAAATAGAAAAAAATAGGTATAGAATGAACTATTATAGACGATTTTGTAGTATAAACTGTCTGTGATTCACTATCACAGACGGTTCTAAACAAAAACCGTCTGTGATACTCACACATCACAGACGGTTCTAGTTTAGAATCGTCTGTGATATGTGAGTATCACAGACAGTTCTAAACTAGAACCGTCTGTATTGTATTTATCACAGACGGCTCACAAACCGTCTGTGATAACCTTCGATTATTGCTGACCCATAAATTCAGACAATTCAGAAAATTGTCTGTGATAAACTGTCTGTGATGATGATTTCTGCAGTAGTGTAATCGAGTATATAAGAGCATAAGCAAAATGTAGATGATTTGTCCATGCATCAGGTAGACCGAATTTTTGGTAGGAATAAGTCATATTTTCTAGCCATCAGATCAGTATGTAACCACTGAAACACGAACATCTCCAAGCACATGTAACAGCAAGAAAGTATAATTTATCCCTAGCAATAATGTGAGTAACACAAACAGCATATACATACAGCTTAATCAGAGGTTGCCTGATATAATGTCTAATGTAAGTACACTACTACAGAAATCATCATCATAGACGGTTCAAAAACATCATCACAGACGATTTTTTGAACCGTCTGAATTTATGGATCAGTGATAATCGAAGGTTATTATAGACGGTTTGTGAGCTGTCTGTGATGAATACAATACAGATGGTTTATAACTAGAACCATCTGTGAAAAACACTATCACAGACGGTTCTAACCAAAAACCGTCTGTAATACTCATATTCACAGACGGTTTATACTATAAAACCGTCTGTGACAGTTCATTCTATACCTAAAATTTTTTCTATTTTTTAATTAGCCTCAAGAAATATTAGCTATGTCGTTTGAAAACAAGCAAATACGACAAAAAACATAGCAAGAACATTCTATTTATATTACAACATTATATTTTTATTACAATCCACCATTACAATATCACAGGAATACAATCCACCATTACAATAGCAGAGAACATTCTATTTCCATTACAAATCGAGTAACAGAGAAGAAAGAAAATAGAAGAATCAGAGATCCTAATGAAAGCTCATCCCTAATGCAGCTCGGGTAGGCCTTCTTAGCGGTCGCCTTACTGTAAGCTCCCAGGCAGCTCTAAACCTAACAAAGTAGTAACAATTGAGACTACGATGGAGATCTAAACCTCACAGAATCAAATACTATAAGAAACAATGGAGGGAGGAAGCTTAAGATACATTTAAAGGGAGGGGGCGGATGGGTTCGAGTAAATATTTATAGAGGAGGGAAAGTTACGATCCGTGAGGTGTGGGTTGGTCGATTTCTATTGGCTGGAATTGGGTTGGGAATGATTGACGGGCCCAGTGGTCAAGGAACAAATTATCACAGACAGTTTTTTCGTAAGAACCATCTATTGTATCACAGACGGTTTGGACCACGAACCGTTTGTGATATTGGCTATATATATACCGATACAATATAAACAACTAGTTTCAAAATATGAAATAACAAAGTTCTATATGGCTTATATATACTCATTTGAAAGGTTTCGACGAGATCTACAACTTTGCAGTTGAGATGAACCCCAAATTTCAAAGGAAAGATCAAAAATTTTGGTAAAAACAGAAATAAAAACTTGCGATTCGAATTTGAGGCTACAAATTGCCGATTTTGGGGGTCTTCGAGGGTGACTGGCGCAAGCGAGTTGTTTTTTTCGATTGGGTTCGTCGTTAACTTTCCAACAAGTACAAAAACGTCGAAAACGGACACCATATGCAAAAGTTATGCCCGTTTTACTGAAGGTGTGTCAAAATGGAATCCTACTTGAACTCAGGTGGAAAATTATGAAATTTTAGGGATGTGTGAGGCGGGAAACATATCACAGACAGTTCTTATCAAGAACCGTCTGTAATTACATTTAATACAGATGGTTTTTATGAACCGTCTGTGATGAGACGTCTAATATAAACTTTTTTGTAGTAGTGGTAGCGTGTGCATGCATGCATAGGCATAGAATGTAAACAGCTTAGGCCTAAGCGCTGTGCACAATACCTAGCAGTTTAGTTTCAGCACCGAAACTATATATCAATAGCAACTGTAGTCCTGCCAGTCCGAGGAATTCCCATCCAGATAATTTGTCGAGATACAGAAGATAACTGTAGTCCTGCCAGTCCGAGGAGTTCCTATTTTTTTGTTGTTCTAATTTGTATTGGATTACACCGTGATTAGGTGTGACTTGTCCAACGTATGATTCTCATTGTCCGTTCTAGCTTGCAGGATTTCGGCGTTGCGAAGAAAGAAGCACGGCATTGTTGTGTTGTGTGGCATGCATAGGCTCAGCCGCTTAGGTAGTTGACTATTGTGGGCCCTGTAGCGGTGAAATTGACTGTAGCATCAGACGTAGCGAGACTGTACACAAGCCTCAAGTAAAACAAGACTTCTTTTTATAGGGATGTGTAATTTGTGATTCAGCATCTATTTACAGTATATAACAACTTTAAAAAAAATAGTAGCTCCAATTTCCCCTTCCTTTTTTCTCGAGCTGCAGCTGCTGTTGGATCATCTGGCTCTCTTCACAATTCTAAATTGGTCCCGAACCTCCATCGTGTTTGAGTTTACAAACTGAAAAGACAGAATACAGTTGTTCAAACTTCATATGCAGATATTGAACCATTTATGAGCATCCAAATGGTGGCTTTCCCACATTTTTTTGAAGCTCGTTTGTATTTAGCCAATTCCAATCTTTGAAATGCTACTTTTTAAACATGCGAAAAGAGGAAGAGATTGAA